>VWYP01010234.1:290281-303727 GCA_013400435.1 Pycnonotus jocosus
TCTTTTCTTTTCTTTTTCTCCATCTTTCACCTGTGTTGTCCAAGTCTATACTGATACAGAGGTCTGATCCTGGTCTCACTGACATCTGTTTCAGCAGGGCAGGAGTTACAACCTTGAACCTGCTCAAGCATGGCAAATGAAGAAGCTCCAGCTGACTGCAGCTTTGTGCAGAACTGAAGCCAGAGCGTCAGGGTCATGGAGTGCCTGATAGAGCTGCATTAACACCTGGTGCAAGAAGGATGTCCTGTCCTGTTACTAAACAGGTCAAGAAGTCAAGGTTTTTGTTTTTCTTTCAATACAAGTCTTGACATTATACTTAATCTGTGTTTACATGGAAAGATGTTTATATGGAAAGGTCTTTATATGAAGCTCTAGAGCTTTGAATCAGGCAGTATGATGGGGATACTCCTTCAATGTCAGCTCATGTTTTGTGGACATATGGACAGCAAGAAAAAGGGATTTTAAGAGTTCCAGCACTGAGATAGGGAATAAGAGATAAGACTACTTGAAGGAGAAAGGATTAATCTCAGAAATCCTTAACTTCACCTCCTAATAAGATCTGTGGAAATTGGAGACTAATATTTCTTTCTATACTCATCAGCATTTTTATGGGCATAAAAATGCATGTTAACTAACATAACAATAAATCAGTAATTAAAAAAAAAAAAAGAAATTTGGATGGCACAAATTAGTTTTCACAAGTTTGCCTACAGAGAATATATCAAATAGCCAAAATAATTAATTTTTATTTTTTCTTTGTAACAAAGCTACGTTCTCCAGCACTTGTAAACTTTTTTTTTTTTGGTTAATATTTAAGGTAAAAAGCTAAAAAAGAGCTACTGACTAAATACATGTTTATTATCTGAGACAATCTTTCTTGTGTACCATCCACCTATTCCAGGAGTAGCACTACTGAAGTGAATGAAGAATAGCATCCAGTAGAAATCAAATACTGAGAGTAGATATTGAATTTACATGTTGCCTTACATCTGCCTTATCTGTGTGTGTCACGACTGCCCTTGAAGCCAGCATGTCAGTGGTGTGAAGAGAGTTTTGCACCTCAGCTTTCTAAACTTCTTGCTTTTGGATATGATAGCTTAGTGTGAAGCTAGGCTACTAATATGGGCTTAGTCCATAAGCAGCAGCCTTTTTCCTGTACCAGAAATCTCTTTTTATCCCTAAAAAGCCAGATGAAAGTAACAAGTGATATGTTATATACACTGTATTTCATGTGCCTGCAATGCCCAAAACAGCTGCCTGAGAGAGATCAACACAAATGAATGGTCAGTCTTTATTACATTCAGTATGTGGTGTCATTACCTGAGATGAGGCCAGAAGAATGGATGCAGTGTTTCTAATTAAGGACCTAAAGCTGCAGAAATGAAACAACAGCCAAGGCGAGCATTTAGTTGTGATCTGGCTCATCCTGTGCTATAGCTCTCGATACCCACTCCTACACATCACATCAGGAGTATTTAAACACCTCGTGTACACAAATTCATTTAACAAAATACTGAGCAGTATCAGCATATTACTTCAATTATATGTCAAGTAATTCCACTTCATATGATAAACGCAAGTGTTTATCTACATTAGAGCCTGCAGAAGTAAAAATACTTTCTTTGAAGTAACAAATAAATTAATTGTTCTGATATCATCTAGAGACAGGAAAGTTAAATTTCTTTAGACAATACCTGTCAACCCATTGCATAAAATAAGCTACATTCAATCCTGTGAAATATTCCTTTGCATAGAAAAAAGCACATTACAATGTGCATATTTATTCTCATGCATAAAAGAAATGTAAACATTGCTCCAAGTCTGTGCATATGAGAGTAAGACACAGTGAATCACCTTTTGGAAAACAGAGTTCATATGGAAAAATTGTTTTACTTGGAACCTGAGACACAATGTGCTGCATGATATCACAATAAATGATACATTTTGTCATGTTGTATCCTACTTCTTTAGAGGAAACAAGGGAGAAGACAAAAGTCTTACACCCAGATAAAATGAGAAGAGAGATATCTGTGAAGATGTGGATTGGAGGAGAAGAATGTTCCTCTGGTGGGTAGAAGCCTTGAGAGCTCCAAGGCAAGGGAGGGCAGGAGGAAAACAAATCAGCCAAGGATGAGGCAGTCACAATCAAATGATCAATCCGCTGCATTGTAAAAAAAACCAGGACTTGTCCCAAATACACAACCCTAACCCTAAACTTTCTTGACACAATTGAGTGTATTTCCCTAATCATGTCTAAAAAGCTTATGTGCCATTCCCTCAGGAGGTTAGAGATGGGGCTTTTTAATATGTAAGAAGTTCAGTGACCATAAAACTGTATTAAGCAGCCATTTCTCAAAAACATTTCAAAATATGTCTATCTTTGTGTTAAACTACAGCAGGAAGCAAAAATTACAATAAATCCCTTTTATACATTGTGTCTATATTTAACCTATGTTTTCTTTCTTCTTTCCGTGAAATTTTATACATCATTTTTCTGCTGGTGATATTTGACAGAGTCAATAGAGGAGATCAAAGACTAGAACTAAAAATAATCAGAATTATTTCTTATCCACCCTCCTTTTCACACTTCCCATTTTCTGTCAGTTCTGTTTAATTTCTACTTTTTCTGCTTCTAGAAAATCTGTGTCCTTTTAAATTCAGCCAAAGCTCTGACAATTATACTTTTTTTGTTCTGGTATACCAGTGACAATAAAGATTCTACTGGATAAAAATTTCCATTACTTAACAAAAACCAAAGCTATGACTCACACATTAGGTAATCAGTATTTTCCATAAAACCTAGTATTCTCTATAGGTAAGACACAAAGCTTTTACATTTCAGAGATCAGCAGGCACATGCCCTGTAAACAATACTTATTGCTAAACTTTCAGTGGTTTGTGATTTGGTTGTTTTTCTTTCAGCCTGCAATATGGGCAATGTGAATTGCCTGCAAAAAGGCAATATGAATAATTTCAGAAAAATTATCATGCTCTTTAAAATAAACATCTTGTTGATTTCATATAATAACTATTTGAAATTCAAAGTTCTTCTATTAATGCATGGCCTACATCGAGATAATACATTTGGTGGCTACAACACTTAGCTCTTCTAATCCTACAGAAGCTTCAATGAAGAACTTTGCAGTGGTGAAAGAAACTTCTGTTGACTTCCTTCACTAACAAACTCTTGAAATGCTACATTAAAATATGTGTTCGTGAATAGACCTGGGAGGAATCCTTGGTATTACTGAGAATGAATATGTCAGTGCCATGCCCGGACTCAGGGCAGGAAGATCCATTTGGATGCTTTGAGATTCTTCCTGAAGCCAATGAGTCATTTCAGCTGCTGCTTTACAGACTCTCAAAGGGAGGCTGGTACACAACTGCACACCATAGCTTACTCTAGTAGCCTATTTCAGAATTCTCCCATGTATTTCTACAATAGGACACAAACACCTGTTCTTCTGATTTTAAGAGGCTCTTTTGCATCACAAATGGCAAAACCACCTATGGGACAGCAGCAGTTTATACGTGGAGGTGATTCATAAAACTGAAATTGAATTAAAGCAGATGAAGGGAAGTTGACCCCTGCTTAGAATTCCTATGCATATGACCTTGAGCTCTCTTTGTTGTTGTCAGCTCTCTGACAACATTAGGATTAAAAGAAATAAATGAAACAACATCTCAGTTTTGGCAATTCTAAAGCTGTGGCTGATAGCAGAAAAGGATGATTTTGGTAAATGTTCAGCTCATTCATTAATGCAGCAAGTAGATAATTTTTTTTCCATGAACATTTAGAAGCTGTTATAAATAATCCACCCATTATGGACTTGTCCAGAAATTGGACTGGCTATCTGTACATGTGAGTAAAGGAACAAGAGTTTGGCTAAGTGTATGCTATTCAAACAGGAAGAGCAGACTTTGTCAGGCTTTTTCCTGAGTGTAGGTAAGTATTGGGAATATACTATTTAAATGATAATCTGACTGTGTACATTTTTCCATCACACACAAGTAGGTTGGCTTATAAGATTGCCTAGTTCAATCAGATCTCAACTAGGAAAATTCACAGAGTTGTTACAAAGAACTTAAAAATGCAATCAAAGAGTATAAACAAAGCACAGAATACCTGGGTAAAAAAAAAGTGAATAAAAATTCTCAAACTACTTTAGAACATCTTTGGTTTCAGGTGTTTCAGTATACAGTCTAAACCCATCAACACAAAAATCTCTTTTGCAACAGAACCAGGTCCGAACATGTCTGCAAATCAGACCTGAGCATTAGGTGTGGCCATTCTGTATATGGAAACAAGCAAATATTTTTTGTCAGAACCATCCCTTTTAGCAAATCCAGATTTTTTAAAAATTATTTTGACTAATAGCATTCAAGATATATGCATTTTTAGATTTCAATACAATGAAACATTTATGGCTTAATTCAATTTGCAATTCAATTACATATAAAACCAGAAAAATTAAAATTAAATCACTGACAAGGTCATGTTGCTGCAGCTATTCAAACAGATGTATCACCTCCAGAACCTGTGAAGTTATTTTTCATTCTAAAGCTTTCTAATTAAGCAAATTTTTTAAAAAAGAATGGCAGGTAAGCAGTCTTTTGATTTTTTTTTTTCCCTGGTCCTGAAAATTCTTCCTTATTTGGATGCATGTTGGAAAGACTTATTAACAAGGCCTATTTTAGTCTTTTGAATGAAAAATCAAACTGAAGGAGACCAGGACAGACAGACCAGGACCATAAAATGATCCTAATATTTTTTTTTTTCCCTTGGCTTTTGATAGTTTGTTTTGTGAGGTGTATTTGTGCCTTTCTTAATCAGGAAAAATAATGAAATACACTTCTGAGGTTACAAAAGCTTTGATAAAGAGGCAATCTTTAACATACCACCTACAAATTATACTAGTTAAGATACAGTGATATTTATATAGTTCCTTTCTAACTGAAAAATCCATAGCTTTGTAAATTACTTAGTCCACAGTGATGCTGCCCATGATAGCTATGAAGCATGCTCATTTCCTTAGACTGACAGCCTCATTTATGTACCCAGACACTGAAACCAACTGGAAACAGAACCAACCCTTCCTGAATACCCAACAGAGAGTTTTTCCATCATCTTCCACTTTTAAAACAGGTTCTAAAGTAAATAGGGGCTTTTTTGTTTGTTTATTTTAAATTCAGACTCATGGCAAAGGAACTGTGGTTCTGTTACAGGAAATGTCATGGTGATGCTGATGTCATGGTGATGTCATGGTGATGCTGATGGCAGCATGTGCGTTTGTAGGAGGACAGTGAACATCGGTGCGTGTGCCTGCAAAACCATGTATGTGCTTAGTGGGTTTTTGGTTGCTAGTGTAAAGCAGTAATTTGAAAATATTACAAACATATTAAAATATATTTTAGACTGCTTTCTTAATATATTTCCACCTAAGTAGCTACTTCAAGAAAATCATGTTAAACTAGGGATGCTGAATAAGTCCTTGGGAAAGTGATGAGGCTAACAGGAGCATATGATCTTTACTGTTTGAGGAAGAATGCCTTTTACTCTGCTGGCTGAAGGATATTTTTACTTCAGTTTTAAGGATGCATGATCCAGCTGTGCAAAACTCCTCTATCACAGTGCTCTAACTTTCAAGACTTTTTTCATAAACTAGTTATTATAAGAATAGCAAAATCAAAAACCACTTTAGAAGCTTTTTAACTTCTCCTCATCCACTTTATGAATATTAGTTTGGACAGAACAAGCCTAGGCAGCACAGGCACATATTTGCTAATGCTTATCTTGCAGCAAGAGCAGGGGCATTTGGTGTAATCTAGCAGTGGAAATTTTCATAAAACAGCTAGTATGTATGGACTTGGAAATTTGGGGGCAAAAGAATAAAATCACTCAGTGGTGCTGCTCTTTTATTAAATTTACAATTTTTAGTTTTATTCTTACATATATTTTTTTCTATTGCCAGATAGATTTTTTTGCTGGCTTTTCAGAACTTGGCTTCTTTTCTCTTTTTCTTATTCTGTTTCTAGTCATTGTATTAAGTCAATTTCAGATTTCATTCTTTTGTTGTCTTATTATCATATTTAGTTATTCAAAACTGAGAGCATATTACTTTGTACTGATTTAATACAAAGAATCTACTCATAGACTTATTCCATGGAAAGGTCTACAGAACAAAAGGAGTGTCAGGCTCATTATAGGACAATATGCTCTGCAAGGAACTAATTCTCTGTTATGAATACAAGCAAGAGGTGAAGGGATAATGACAAATCTTCACATTTAACATAAAATAGAAGGTTTCTACCAAGATGTGGAAAAAAAAATTAGGAAGTTTTGGAATGAGGAAAAGACACCCATATATCTGGGGAGATGCAGTGAGAAATCAGCATTTTATTTTGTAGGAAATCAGTGTTAAATATGCTTAATATGTCAAATTCACGTGATAATACATCTTCATCTATAGTCAATCTTGAGCTAGTTAATATGTGGTGGTTCTTACATCATCAGTGCACAGCTGACACACTGCACTGGGCTTCACAAAGATTATTTGAATACCTCTTTCCTAGTGTTATTTCATAAGTGCTCTACTTCTGCTGAGGAGAGAGGCAGGAGGGGCAGTTCCTTTGTGAGTTCTCTGTAAGCCAGTCCATTTCTATGTCCCCACAATAAATGTTCTATTCCTTCCCATGGAAGACAGAAGGAAATTAAGAAGCAATAAAAGAAGAGGAAAGCTACCTGACAGTAGCCTTCACTATTGCTGGGAAGTACAAGCAAAATTTAAAAAAAAAAAAAAAATTGAAAAAAAAATGGGGGCAGAGGAGCAGGAAGGTAGAAAGGAAAAAAAAGAAAGATCTGACAGGGAGGAGGAATATAAATAATATAGGAATCTCCTTGGTAGTGCAGTTTCTGTTTGTTTGAGTGTTCCCAGAGAAGAAAACAGAACTGCCTGCATGTGTGTAGTCCTGGAAGTCCTGTAAGAAAGATGCTCCTCCTTTGGTATTTTTCCATTTTTTTAAAAAAAACCTCTACAAACAAACAAACACAAAAACCCCTAACCAAACAAAATAAAAGACCAAAACAAAATCCCAACATGAATCCCTATGAATTTGAGCTACGTTTTCATTATCTAGTCATGATCTGTCTGACTAGATAACTGGAGGTTAATGAGGTCACTGTAGCTTAGTATTTATTTTCATTTACTAATATCAAACAACACAGTTTAATAGGGCAGCAGGGGGGGGAGGGGTTGCAGGCTTTTTAATGATGAATTAGAAAGCCAACTCCAATCAGTTCTTAGCAGTATGATGAGCCTATTCAAAATTTTCAGAATTCAGTAGCAACTGCTGAGAGCTAGATTCTGATGGTGATAGTATCTTAGCTCTGTAAGTAGCCCATTATATTTGAACTCTGTACGAACCATGCTAAGAAGTTGTAAACCAAAATGACCCAGGAATAAAAACTGAAAAGAAGAAACCCATACCTACAGTAAGATCAGTAAGCATTTGCCACGGTAAGTAATTAGAATAAAAGAGAAATATTTATCTTTACAAACCAACATTTGAAAAACAGAGGTCAAACAAATTTTATTTGCAAATTATATTCTTGCTTTTCCAGTGAGGACAGTTCAGTACTGTATTCCATTTTCTTTGGACGCAATAGGATTTCCAGAAGAGTTCTCACAATAGTTCCTCAAAAAATCAAGGGTAGATCCAGATGTTTGCATAACAGTATCTAAAAGAGAAACTTCATGAACTTGTTCAAGAATATTTTCATAAGCAATTATTTCTATAGAAAATTGAGAGAGTATAGGTATAGGAACTAGGATGCTAGCATATATTTGTCCTCTCATAGCATCCAAACAAGTAAAAAATAGCTGGAATCCATCATACTTATCACAATGCAAACAGAACCTTCTTAACAAAAAGCAAATGAGCAATTTTTATAATTACGTAATTCCAAAACTTTATCTAATTTAGAACATCAGAGACTGAAGCATCGAATGAGAACTACTTTTATGCACAAGAATTATACTTGATCTTATTTTCAATATTGCTAAAACAGCATATAATTGAATGCCTCAAATGTGATTGCCAATTTGTGCACAGCTTTTTTTCTTCTCACATAATTTTAACAGCTGAATTAAGCTCATATTCAGAGACTGTGAAGAAAGGGTAGCAGAGAAAGTCCACAGCAGTGGACAGTATATAAATCAAACATATCCCAAAACTGAGCTTATTGATGAAGAAATACTGAAACTTTTGCTAGATTTGAATTCTTATGCCTACAGGAATCAATTTGCTAATGTGGTTATAAAATGTGAAAAAGGCTAAAATGTGTTGCAGCATATGTGCACTGTATGATGTTTGCTCCTTGCACTCCTAATTCCCTGATCTCTGTGCTCCCTTTTGAAGCACTCTGCAGCTGCTTTCCTGCTGCCAGCCAGCCTGCCTGCCTGCCTAGGCTTCCTTTAATGGAAACAAAGCCACAGTGGGAAAGAATCCATGTGCAGAGCTTGTCCATGACAAAGTCAGGGTGTTACCAGGCCACACACCTGCAGCATGGAACTGAAAAGTTATTCAGGATCATACATCATAAGCATAGCCAATGTTTAGTACAACACAGGACAAAGATTTCATAACAACTCACTCAAGACAGGAAGGATGCCATAACAATTTAAATTAGAGGAGGATGCAAAGATTTTTCAACTCTCCAAGAGGGTAATTGTATTTAAAGCTGTATTTAAGCTTGTATTTAAAGTTGATGGTTTCTTAAATATGAATTCATAAATGAAATAATGTCATCATGTGGCCAAATACCACTGCTTCCTTGCCTAAAAAGAGGTATTAAGATTTGATCAGTACAAACAAGCGTTGCACCCATCTTTCAACTAAAAATAAGAGTGTTGGGCAAGAAAGCAAATCCAGCTGGAAGATGTTTCCACAGGAAGTCTGACTGCCTCTATCTTCCAATGAAGATGAAAACCAAGAATCCTATTTATCTGTCAGTGCTGTTACAACATCTGTAACATCCCTGTGACTCTCCATGGCAATTTACCGTGAGAACTTCACAAAACTGTATTTCTGTACACAAGGTACAGACATACTGTTAGTGCACACATAGTAAATCTAATCTGCCCTCCAGGAAACAGCAGTTTACCAAGAAAACTTGCAACAGAAACAAAAATCCTTTCAATCCTCAGAAAGCTTGTGCTCCAGGACAGCTTGCTTCCAGGTGTATGAAGCCCATGAAAGAAGAGGGAACCTGTGCTTTTATTAGTTCATTGAAAAAACCCTTCTTCAAGGCAGACTTGAAACTGTGCAAAACTTTCTTTGTTGAAAATATAGACATTCATCCTGGTAAATACTCAGATCTGACTGATCATGGCTGAATAACTGTGAGAAAATGACGTCTACTATTCCAAAAGGGAGTGTTTCAGTGAAAAAGACTGAAGGTAAAACACCTAACATTGGTACCCTTTTGATATGTTTTCATACATATCAACAGCATGAGACATGTTCCTGAAGAAGGAATTTATGAGCCTTAAGTAAGAGTGATTTCTGAGAGGATTTAACATTGTCCAGAAATGGACATATTGAGTTAGATGTGGATAAATCACTGAAACCTCTCCTGAATTTGATGTAATTTGGTAAGATGCCTTTAGACACATCAGTGGTAGTATGTCTTCCTCAGCATTTTCAACTCTCTATAGCAAGAACAAGTGAACGAATAAAAGAATACTAACCAGGTGACAGAGGCATCAAAACCCCACAACTAATCTCAGTTCAGATTTTTTTATGCAGTACAAGACTAAATTAACTCTTCAACTGGTATCACACCTTTTGGCACCTAGATTGATCTTTGGAGACTCTTAAAATGAATGATACAGAGTTTTTAAATTTTTTCAAATTTTCACCCATCTTCAAGTTTAATTCTCATTTCCTATTGTGTAAACCCAGATTTGATTACAAGTGCCATGGATTAGGTGACTGTCACCTTTCTGTGTTGTGTGCACCTCCTCTGCACAGGAGTGGAAAGGTAATGTGTTTCTCATGGGAGACTCCAACAAATGCCATTACATGGCAATCCTGAAAATGCATCATTACACAGTGGGGTAGAAAGTGCAATTACAAACAAGAAGCATGATGAAAAAAGGGAAAAAAATAAAAGCTACAAAGTCAAGTAAAGCAAAGAGTCAAATTTGTCCATGCCTTGAAAAAAGATGCACAGCACAGCCACATCAGCCCTAGGTTCAATAATCCACCAATTAGAGGTGGACTGAGCCAGGGAATCCACGAGGACTCTGATTGACCAGATTGAGTTCACAAGTGAAAACATAAATGAGCAGTACAGCCAAGCAGACTTCTACCTGGAGCACTGCACATTTGCAGCACTGCTATTTCGAGTGTCAGCGATTAATGCAAATAGGATCATTTTAGGCTGCCATAAACATCATATGGCCTGCATGAGGGAGAGAACAGCCAGCAGGGGGAGGGAGGTAATGCTTTCCCACCACTCAGTATGGGTGAAGCACATCTGAATTTCTGGGTCTAAGCCTGGGCTCCTCAGTACAAGGGACAGACATGGACTTACTGCAGCAAGTGCAGCAAAGGGCTGCTAAAATGGTTAAAGGACAGCAGCATCCGATGTACAAGGAGAGGAGGAGACAGCTGTGACTGCTCCGACTAAAGAAGGGCAGGCTTCTGGAGATCTTATCCACATGTATAAATATCTAATGGAAGAGAAAAGAATAGGGAGCTGGACACTTCCCAGTGGCATCCTGTGTAAAGACAAGAGGATGTGTATTTCACAAACTGAAATACAGGAAATTCATTTTTTAGGATTTTTTTTTTTCTGTGAAGGTTGTCAAACACTGCAATGTGATATTTAAAGATGCTGTGGAGTTTTCATCCTTGAAGACACTAGAAATTTGGCTGGACACCATGCTGAACAATGTGTTCCAGTTGACTGCTGTGAGCAGCAGGGTTGGATTAGCTCAAGTCCAGAGGTAACTTCCAACCTTGTTCTTTCTGCCATTCTGTTATCTGCCAGCATCTCCAGCCCCGTGGTGCTGGTGCCTGAAGCCATCCAGGCTGAGCCATCATCTGCTCAGCACCACAGCTCTGGGCTGCAGCTTTCTGTATTTTAAGAAATTTCAGTTGTCATGGGGGAGATGATACATTTGAGAGGTGCTTCTTTGAAGACATCTGATTTGAGAACTTGAATTAAATACAGCAGATGCCAGTAAATGGTAGTTTAGGAGTGTTAATTATACCCTGGATTATTATGCCCTTATATTTGATTATACATATATCTTGGCACCATTACCTATAATACGATCTTTCCATCTTACTGGTTAAAAACAAACAAACAAACAAACAAACAAACTTTATTTTATTGGAGAAAATTTTAAAAATGTTGGCATTTTTAAGTGTGACATAAGTGTTCCTTAAATAAAACGTGATATCTTTTTTGGTATTTGTAGCATCTTATGGATCTTATGGAAGGAATTTATCTAATCTAATTTTGTTTGGAGAACTAACTTTTCAATACTAAAGTAAAATGAATACTGTCTTGTATTAATACTTCAATTAATATAACATGAAATACTATTCTTTCAATTACTCACTGCAATGATCCTATCCATAAGCATGTTCTTTGTTTCTATTTGGTGCAAGTTTGCAAGTCATTACTAGTACACACATAACAATGGTTGTGAAAGGCATGAACAGTGTCTTTCCAAGAACTATGGGAAACCTTTGTGTGCTGATGATTCAGTTCCTCACCAAATGTCCAAATCTGCTGTTCTTGTCCAGTGTTCATTTGTCACCCTGGTCACAGCAGGTTTACACTGCAGTGATCATCATATCTAAATCTGCAATACACATCCTGGAATAGGAACTATCTGTGCAACAGAAGCTCTTACTTCTTTTGGTACAGAAACCTGATAATGGAATTCACTTATATCAGTTGCTCAGAAGCTGTTTCTATTTTTTTTTTTTTTCCCATAAATGTCTGGTTCCCTGCTGCAAGAAAAGTGAGACTGATAAGCGACAGTTAGGGTAGTTTGCAAATGAGGGCAAACATCAGCAAGGCCACACCTAGCCTTGAGATGAATTTTTGTTTTTGAAGGAAAGATACTGCATCAATGCATTATCTATTAATACAGTAATTTTATGAGGTACACAATGTCCTATGCTATTTATCACTCAAGTTTCACATTGCTAGTCAATAACTTCAGAAATGCCAACAAATTGGGCTCTGGCAGATTATTTTCAGTTGACTATCTGGTGGCTGAAGGAATTAATCACTTCTTTAGCTGACAGATTTCTGTTAACATGGCAGGCAGGGAAGCATAGTGTGAAGCAGATATATTTATTAAACCATCTTTCAGTTCTGACAGTCAGGGAAGCAACAAAACATTCACACCTTAAGTTTGATACCCTCTCTTGCACAAAGTTGGTCTGTTCAAAACCACTTGGAGATGTGCTACTTTCTTTTTGGTTTATTTTGACATTTGCTTCCACACAAATTACAATAGTCAGTGAGCCACAAGAAATAATATCCCTCTTCTCTTGCCGTGTAGGTAAGGTGCTCCTCCAAACTCATCCTTCAGCTTACAACAGCTGGTTTTCCTAGTGAAATTTTCTGTTTGCTTCCATGTGACTTGATAAGGCAACTGTTCCTACTGTGAACTCAATCACTGTTAATTGTCCAAGCCCAACAAAATTATTTATCATCCTGGGCTTCCAAAAACTACCCATTGGTTCCATCCAGTGAAAATACCATGAAAATGCTTTGGTAATGATATAAAATTGTTGACTTACCATTCTGGTGTCATTCAAGAACTAAGAGCATGATTTCAGAGCTGGGCAACTCTACAAGGAGTGTTTTATGAATTTGTGTTCTAAATCGAAGTTGGCCATCTGATACGCTGATGTTGTGTAAACGATTCTTTTTTTCTGTACTTATCTGGAAAGGCGTTTCCCTTCTTTCATTGCTCAGGTATTAGTTTAAATAGTAGCACTCCAAGGCTACAGTAAAAGAGGTATATCTCACATATTGCACGGAATATCACTAGCAACAAGTAAACATAAGCCGTGGTAGAGAAAATTCGAATAAAACAAATATGGCAGCACACGTTTTCACACAGAAGGGGATGTGGAAGAATACTGGTGTGGAAAAGACGTCAGTAACCACAGCGCCTGGCCCCCCATGACACAGGTTCCTACTGGCGCGGAAGCCGCAGACAGAAGCTCCGGACTGCGCAGACTGGCACTGCTCGAACCCAGACCCGGGGGGCCGCAAGGCGAGGGGGCATTGGCGGGGCGGGGATAGCGGGCAGCCCGTGCCCCGCTCGCAGCCCCCGGCGCCCCGCGCCTCTGGCGATCCCCGCGCAGGGGCCACTGCGCTCCGCTCCGCTGCGCTCCGCTCGGCGGGAC
>VWYP01010234.1:303812-372222 GCA_013400435.1 Pycnonotus jocosus
AGAGGGGCGGCGGGGACCCTGGACAGCGCTGGGACGGGGAGCCCGGCCGGGACCGCGGGGCGCCCGGGGCGCGGCTGGGGCCGGGGCTCTCTCCGGGCGGGCGGTGATCGATGCCGAGCCCCGGGAGCGGGAAAACCTCTCCCCTCAGTGCCCCGAGCCCCGTGTGCGCCGTGCCCCGAGCCAGACACGGGCGTGAGCGGAACAGGCATCGATTCGGGGCTGGAAGCGCTCGGGGAGCCCGCTGAGGGCTCCAGCCACGAGGGGTACCCCGGCGGCCTTTGTGCATTGTGAGGCTTTCTAAGAATTCGCGAATTGCTAATGCTCCTCAAGCTAATTAAACCCGTCCAGGCTGGTGGTACTGCGTTATGCTTAGGTAAGGTTTCTTATCCGGTTTTCAGAGCAATTTATGTCATTCCACCTCATGAATTAGACACAAACCTGATATTTCATCACGTATTTGATGCTCTAACAATAACTTCATCTCTGCATCTGCTGTTCCAATAATTTATTTTTCCTAGGAAGAATAAATGAACACCCTAACTGTGTTGCATTCGTGATTATTAGCAGTTTTTCAGTCAATTTCCCCCCCTTCATTCCATTTTTTCAAGACTTTAGGCTCGTCATCCCTTTTCTGGGTGAATTGGTTGGTTCCTCTGGCTAAAGCTCAGTGACCGTTATTAGCCTATGTTTAGTGTTGCCTTTATAAAATCATTGCTATCTATAATCATGAGACACTTGAAAAGTTTTTTCTCTCATATATAAAGGAATGCTTTTATACATCTTTTATACATGTTTTATGCATCTTATGTCCTTTTTCTTGATCTAATGCTGCTTCTAAAATGGCTCTATTTTCAGAGCTGGTCACTTATTCTGTGGATGTAGTAAGATGGCTTTCTAGGTTCAAGGGGTGATTTAACAGGGAAAAACTCATAAGCGAGGATGCAGTGTGTCTGTAATGCTGTATTTGGGCTTTTTACTTCCACTGGACTACAGCTTACACTGTGCTGCATGTAGGTTGCTCTAAAGAGAGGTGGTCAGACATTTGCTATTTGGAATTCTAGTAGGAAAACCAAAATTTTTATTCACTCAGATTTTCCATCATTATGTCTGAGAATACAGAGCTACAAAAAAATGTAACGGAGGAATTTTTCATAACAAGTGTAAGAGTTTAATTATATTTGTATGAATAGAACAAAGTGTTTTACTTATTTGGAAGTGGTCTAATCTTAGAATTTTCCTAAGACAAAAGTCCCAATGGAGCCACTCCCTTTTACTTGTAGTTAGAATTAAGATGATTTGTTTCTGAACTACAAAAAGTACTCATAAGGAAGCGCACACTTTAGATCATATAAATGGGTCTACTGCTTTCTAGGGTCAAGAACAAAAGGTGGTGACAGCTTGTGCTGAGAAGAGATTCCTGTAACAGACTATTTAACTTAATTAATCAGAGAAGATAAGCAATTCGGGCATCCAGAGAATGTGTGCAAATGTATTACAAATGTTCTTTTTGTAGGGAAGAGCATTGTAGAGAAGTTTCTTGCTTGGATTTGTTGCTCTGGGATGCTACATATGGCCATACGTTCTGATGACTGTTCTTTGCCAGTAGCAAGAACCTTAAATGAACCAGGTGATAGTAAGGAAACACGGGGAGTACTGTAGCAGTGATGTAAAAACTACTGTACTGTAGCAGTGATTAAAAAAAAAAAAGAAAAAAACCAAAGTATTTGTTGAAATCGTGCTCATCCAAAGCAGGCAGGAAAAGTATGGAAGGAGAGAGAAGGGAAGCACATATTGAGATTTCCTGGTTGTACTTCCTTTTTCTGTGGAAATATGTAGCTTGCAGCTATTATGAATCATGACAATGCAAGATCATCAGGCAAACATTGGAGAAGGTAAGGAATTTAGTTCTACAATGGTATTTTTACCCTTTTTGACATCAATAAAATGTCTCACCGAGGTCTTGCAATACTCTTTTCCACTGGTTCACTTGCTGAGTATTCACATAAATTAATCAAATTTCTGATGAAACACTAAAAATGAGAGGTCAGGGTCCATAAAACTAAGTACTCAAGTTGAGTATACTTGTCTTATTGGGATTAATGCTTTCTTTAGAAAAATCTGTCCTTAGCCTGCTATGACAGTCTGTTTCAAAACAGATCCCTTAGTGAAATCAAAACATAAGTAAGAGTTGATAATAAAATCTAATATGCCAAATATCAGTAGTAGTCAAAACCTGGTTATGTCATACCATAAAAGATAAAATATCAGTGCTATTATGAGTGTGAATGCCATCTGTTTAAAATTCTAAAAAAAACTCAAAACAACCAAGACTCAAAATAAGTAATCCAAGAAGCCAAGATAGAGTTTGTAGCAAACACAGCTATTTTCCTTTTAAATGGTATGAGTTATTAACAAGAAATACTATAAATAGTATCGTACTTAGAAAAACCCCCAAAAACTAAAACCCAAGCTTCTCAGTAATCTAAGCAAGCATATGCTATGTTCTAAATTATCAACAAGGAAATACGTGTAAGGAAGTACTGGCTGTATTTTGTATCTACTTTGTAGACTAGCAACAGGTTTTAATTTTTCTTTATAAAAGCTTCATCATTTAGAAAATGTTCTGTATAGGTAAAAAAGAAATCTTATTAAAAAATTACTGGAAACTACAGGACATGATTTAAAGTATTTTGTTGTAATGTTATTTAGAAATCATTACATTTCAGATTGCACATTTTATTAACAAATGAAATTTGGGCCATTGGAGAGCTGCCATTAGAGTTTCTTTGCTGGGGTTCTCTGCACATTTTGTACTATTTACTTTTTAAAAACCTTTATTGTCAATGTGTCTTTTAAAATTTACTGCATTTATGTAGATATTTGCCATTGCAATTAAGATTTTTAGCATTTGAAATTAAAGTAGGGCCATATCCCATATTTGACATTACTTTGACTATTCTTTCTGGCACGTCTTCACCATTAGAGATATGGCTGTGTGATGTTTGTATATTGTGTGGCTGTATGTATGATGTATATTCAGCATGTCTTGCATGAATAGTTGTATGATAAGTAGAGATTCAAGTTTATCATTGAACATAATTTATTTTTAAGTCCGTTCAAGGCATTGTTTTTTGTTCAACAAAGCAACACTTTTCAGGGCAGAATGTTAGTATCTGTTTAATTTTAAAATTACAATAGGATTTAGCATGTGCTTAAATTGACTAGGGCTTCTAGCTATGATGTAAACAACAAATTATGTTTTTCTAATAAAGGTAACAAAATTTGCTAGAAACAGCAGATGTTTTATAAGGTTTTTGTTTATAGATTCACATCCTTTGGGACAATTGAAAAAACCATGTTAATATCTATAATTAAGCCTTTTACTTGTACCATAGGTACTGACTGCAGCTCATTTGGTAACATGCCGTTCTTCCATTTTTTTGGTTGTCCTACTCGGGTGATGGCAGTTGTAGGTCAGTGCTAGGAAGTGGCTCACCACACAGGATATTTGTTTTTGTAGATGTGGTGTCTAGAGCAAGCTGACATCAACTCCCTTTCTGTAGGAGTTCACGTTTCAGTGCTCTCAGTTGTTCTGCTGCTTCATGACCTAAGCCAGAGCAAATACGATCCATACGATTAATTTTACTTTACCACAGAGAGGCCTCACCACGTCCTGGTCATTGATTCAGACCCCAAGCACCTCTGTGCGCTTCAGGGCCTCCACAGTCTTTAGGAGAATCCCACCCTGTCAGGGCATAGTATCTGGTGATATTCACTTGCACTTGTCTTTCATTCACGTTTCCTATTTTATGATAGTTTTGTTAAGTGGAATAGATGCCCTTGCTAGGAATATTACTGCTTTCAGATTTAATTGAGATTTAATTGTGTTTTAACTGACATCTTCATTTGATTCAAATGCCCCCTTCCATGGTTCAGACCTTCGCTGCTACTTTTAAGCACTCTCCCAGCTACTTGAACTTGGCAGTATTGTGGTACACATTATTCTTGATTTTACTGCTCTGACTCTTTAAATTAGTTCCTTTGTATTACTTAAAGTCAATTTGTGAATTGATTTTCTTCTTGCATATTCAGTATTCACACTCGAAGTAGCTGTTCCAAGAGAATGGTGCCCTGCTAGCAGGATCATTCAAACGAGCCCCCTCGTGCAAGTCAGCCCCAGGAGGGTTATTCCTTTCAGGGAGCACACTAAGCCTGCATGATAACCAAGCTGAGCCCTTACATGTCACTTCTTACAGGGTATTTCTTTCATGAGAGGCCCTGTCTGTACTTCCTGTGCACAAGTATCTGCCTGTGAACAGAACGCTGTGCTGTCCCTGCTTGAGTGACAAGGCCACTTTTTCTCTGCCCTAAGGCAAGGGGAAGAATGCCTGGAAACTTGCAGTCCTACAGGGGGCTGTGGGGCACGGAGCTGTCTGGAACTCTCCCTTGGGATGGTTTGGCTGTGCCTTGCACTTCACGCATGGCTATGCCCATTGATTGTTTCAGCTAAGTCCATACAGAAAATAGGTCAGCCATGCGGTGGCTCTGGAAGAGAGCTTTAATTGTGGGGTTGTAATCTAGAAACAGGATGTGTGTATCATCTTGGAGGAGACTGGAACCACTTCCAAAGATGTTATCAAGCATTGTGGAATCTAGCCCTTAGACAGCTACTTGTATTAGAGAGCCGCAGGGAATATCCCATGCAAGTCATCCAATTGCCTCCCTGTGAATAAAGTTAAAATTTCATGTTAGAAGGCAGCAGGCTAAAATTCTTTGACTATTTTCCCCTCCACAAATGAAAATTGAAAGAAACATACGTTTAGGAAGTGAATCTGTTCCTCAGCCTATTTCTGAGTTATTCAGAACAAAAACATATTATGCTTCTGTGGGAAATGTATTTTGTGGGAATCCTCCTGGTGTAATTCTAGAATGTCACTGATTCCAGAGAGTGCAGTAAAACTTCTGGTTTCTGTGATACCACGTACAGTGGTTGCTGCTAAACTCTCCACTTTTAATGAATAATAGCACAGAAACAAGTTTCTCAATAGTGTATTAGACAGAAGTGTGTCGTACAGTGATGACTGCCTTTCTAATACTAACCAAGGTAAATGTGTGTTTAATTTCATTTTAACCTTGCATTTCACTTGGCACTTGATACAGATGCAGACTGACAAAAATTGTTCAGGGAAAGCTGATTACCCTCCTCGGCAAATACAGAAACTCTTCACACACGAAAGAGCATTAGTAAAGCCTGACTACAACAGAGGAACACCTCAGCAATATTTCTAGTTTGTTATTGGGAAAAACTGGCACTTTATGTTTGCTCATAATGATTTCTATGATTTGGAAACACAAGACGATATACTCAGGTGCTGCCTTCTGGTTAATAGGGAGTGGCATCTGCTTGCACAAATAGCTGTGTTTCTCCCTAGCCCTGACTGCAGGCATCCAGGAGCCTAAAATACTCATTGCAGTTCCTGTTTTAAATAGAACTGCTAAAAATGGCAAAATTTCCATGTCTTTGGAGAAAGCATGTATCAATCTAACTTTAAATTTCCTTTTTTTGTTGTTTTTGCCAAAATGGTCTTCATAGTTGCCTCTCGTCTCTTTGCACTGGCAAGCTGAAAGTGCAAAACCATTTGCCTTCATGATGAGAAAAATCTTTGGTGGACTGATAAATTTTTGAAATTTTAGTGAAAATAGAGCCTTTAGTCCAGAGAATTCACAAGGCATATTTAGAGGTAGGATTTTAGAATTGCCCTGTGGAAAGTGATATGAAGGGAGAGAATCTTAGGGCTTAAGTAACTTGGCAAGGCTTTCATCAATGGGGAACTGGTTTTTTTTTTCTCAAAAACTTCAGGAAATCGTGACAATTAATTATAGATTGAATTAAATACTTATTTTGATACAGTTAAAGGTTCCCAAACAAGTTACATGATATTAAAAAACAATCAAGGGGAAATGCATTTCCTTTAAGGAATCATGAAGCCTTCAGAAAAAACAGAATGAAATTATACCTGCTGTGTGTTAGCCATGAAGATTTAGTGCGAGCATACCTTCCTTGTTCTGCTTGTACATTTAGCACCTGCATCCTTTTATGAATCCTATATGCAAAATCTATTAGAATTTTACTGTGTAAAGTGTTTTCATCCCATTGTTGCTTTTAAAATCTGGCTGCCAATTTTTATAAGGTCAAACATGACTTTTCTAAATCACTCAGATCTACTAAATTGCCCAACAAACTTGAGCAATGTCTTAACTTGTGCTAAGACATCTGGATTCACTTCTTAACTCGGCTGCAGTCTTTCTTTTGTGACCTCCAGCATGCCTTATTTCCCCACTAATAAAGGAGGCATTGTTATGCTCCTTTCATATCCCATTTTTTTTGTCTTAGCCTTCAGAGGGCAAACCCTTCGGGTTAGACATCATCTTTTGCTCTATATTTTGGTATGGCCCTGCTCTTAATTGGAGCCTTCTGGGTTAAAATAATCAAGTAATAGGCCTACCAACAGCGAGAGAGAGAGAGAGAGAGAGAGAGCAGAATGCAGGGTTATCAGTGACACTGTTTTTCTGCTAAGCAACCTGCCCAAGGATGAACTCATAAAAGGTTAAATACCAGTATTTAAGTGTAAACAAAAGTCCTGTAAGAATTCTCACGTGGTGTGATCTTACTGACTAAATAGTGAGACCTTCATGAATGTTAGAAGGTAATGAAATATTTCCTTTTGCAGACAAAAACATTTGGTTGTGTGGTGGCAATGAAATAACAGAGGAGACCAGTCTTCATCTCAAGTTAGGCACAGTTTGCAAAACCTTTTGACGTGCTCATGAGGCAGAGACCGCATTTGTATTGTGACACTGAAAATCTGCCCTGATCTAAAAATTACTATCAGTTTGATCAGGTTCATACTTAGCCCTGTATGTCACATGCTCCAGATTGGTGGGAGAGGCATCATGGTTGTCAGCTATACGTGGAAAAAGTCATTGACCATAACAACAGTAAATTTTAGAACCAACAGAGGCTTGGCTAGTCACAGTTTGAAGTGTGCAGCTATACCATGCATAAGATAGAGGTGGGCATCGTTCCACTGACTGTTCTCATAGCTGATTAGAGACTGGCACTCAGAAATGCCAATAAAAACTGGCTTTCATGGTTGCTTAATATATGAAATCTGGTTTAATGATATCTTCCTTGAGTTGCTCTTTAAAAATTGTTTGCAGTTCTAAGTAGAAATAAGTTCTAAGGAAAAATGGGTTCAAATGATAGAGGGGAATTAAAAGGAAAAAGTATCTTTTCAAATAGGCTTTGAAGAAGTGAAGAGCAAGGACTACTGATAGGATACAGGGTTATGATTTACCCATAGCAAAAACTAAAATAGAACATCTATCCCTGCCTGTGTTCTGGGCAGAATTTTGTTAGCAGTAAATTGGTGTATGGAAAAATAAGATGATAAACTGAAATAAGAGAGTGGTAGTGGCAGAAAAGCATCTAATGGGGTTAATATGTTAAAAAAAAAATCAGTTAGATTTTATTGCCATTATTGTAAGTTACTATGTTGTAAATGGCTGATCTATTTAATGCTGGAATAAATATGCCAAAAAAAGCAGTTATATGGATTTATATAACAAATACTCAGTGTTTTCTTTCCCAACTGTTACACTACAGTAATGGAAAACAGTCATAATCTTTAGTAAAATATTAATAAATGCATTCCAATCTTTAAACTTAGGTTTGGCACTCTGTGTTTCAGTAATAAAGCTGCTTTACTTAGGAATGCAATCCTAATGTCAGTTCAACAAAGTATGGGCATTGTGGGATTTAGATGCCTGCTATAAGCAGAGTTGAAAACCAGAGCAAAGGTTTACATGAATATGCTGCAAAGATACTTGTGATACTGTGAGAATTAATTTCTCCATTGTCACAAGATACTTATAAAGTTAGTGCTTGGGTCTCGTTAAGGCTTGTCTGGTACAAGTATTTAAAATAAATGTTTTGTATTTTCCACATCATAAAAGTGTAAGCAGAAATGTCAAATATCTCTGACCTCATATAAAGGAAGACTGTACACAGTGCAGCAGACTTTCTTTCCTCCCTGGGTTATTTTTACCTGTTGAGAGTGCACTCTGCAAGATTCGTGATGCTTCAAAATGCTCTAGAATGCCAAAATGCTTAAAAAATGTTGTCTTTATCTTGGCAGGAAATTCCTTGTGAAGGAGATACTACCTTTCTTTATCCTTAAATGTAGGTCTCTGCTTTACATCCTCCAGGAACTCGTGCATCGCATTCCCTCCCTCTGCCCCAGCTATTCTCATGGCTTCTCAGCCTTCACTCCCTCGGAAAAGGGGGAACTTGCTATGTAGCATCCTTTTGCTGTGCATGTAAACAAGTACAGAGGTGGAACCTATTATTTGTTACATGATTTCTTTTTTCAAGAGTCCAGTCCATTTTAACTGTCCAGTCAAAAGAGCATATCTCTTCAAGATAATATTCAAATGACGTTCAAAACTATTTGAAGTACTCCTCTGAGTACATGCACTCACTATGGATGGAATATGATTGTTATTTTCATTTTTAGGTTCATTTTTAGGTTTTCTGCCACAGTTCAATGGCCATTTGCTCTGCTCTTTCACCTCTGAAACAGCTGAACTATTTTCTTTGCTACTTGAAGCTATTAATCACAGCACTATTAATGCAACACAGCAAGTGGGAGACATTCTGTTACATGGCTTCATTTTTGAAATGAACTTGGTTTTCTAATATAATGAAAGAAAACAGGTGTTCAGTGGTGGATTTCCATTTTACAGATTTAAAAAACAGCACATACAGAATGGTTATTCGTTAACATTTTGGTAGGAAATTGTACTTGGAAGGGCCTTTGGTGTGGTACATCCTCTACACTTAAAGTCAGCCTTAAGTCTCTGGGTAGCTAAAGTGTTGAGACAAAGATGTTTTCAATAACATTTGGTTTTAGTTTGGATTCTCAACTAAGTAGATCTAAGGTGACTCTGTTACAACTTTTCTTTGGTGGTTGCTCCTGTTTGGGAGCTCCTCCAGACCAAGAAGCTCAGCTGTGTTCTGTGCTCATTTTGCCTGAGGACTGAAGCCCAAAGCCTGCCAGCAATGAATCATAAATTGCCACACCTTGAAGTAAGAACTGGATGTCTGTACAGTTCCTTACCTTCTGTGGTGGCAGTGGGAGGAAGATCTGCTTGTGGTTATAGCTGACATCAGTGCACTTCCATGCTGCCTCACTGGAATGCGGGTCAGGGCCTTGAAGAAAGCCAGGTAAGTAATGCTTCCATCCTGGGATCTCAGATATGTATCCAGCACTAACTGGTATTTCAGAAGGCCTGATGGAGAGAGAAATGAGGTTTCTTATAGACATACTATAAAACACAGTTGAAATACCTTTAAAAAAAGAAAATGTAAAATTATGAAATGAAACCTTAAATCAGTAACAATGGGCATCTAGCCTTTATGTTACGAATCAATGCCATTTAAAACAAAATACTAGAAAACAATGTAGGAAGTTTTTACTTCTTTATTAACAAAGGACAGCCTCATTAAACAATGTTGCAAAACAAGGTATATAATTCCCAGCCCCCAATAGATGCTAGTGCAGCAAACCAGTGAAACTAGTAATTGAGTCTTGACAGCCAAATCAAGGTAATAAACACATATCCTTCCTTAATTGTGCAACAGAGACTAATGTATAACCAGGAGAGTTGGTTGAAAAACAGAAACAGCAAAGAAAAAAAATATCCTAAAATCTGAAATACTGCTGGAAAGCTCCATGAAATTAGCATGTCAACATGTTCTATAGGCTATACTGACAGATTACAGAAAAATTATTTGCATGAGAACTTGCCAAACATCAGTGGATTTGTAGTAGAGAGAAAGCACTTTATCACTAAGAGAACTGTCCATTCCATTATAAATAGTTTTGCTCTGTTGCCTGTGTTTTCCTTATTTCTTATGGATTTTTTGATCACCATGTTCTTCTCTAGGTTTTCTTCTGTTCTTTCCTCCTTGATCCTTTATTTTGTCTATATCTCCCTTTGTTTTATCTTTCACATAATAAAGAACAGCACATACTGCAAAACAAATTAGAAAAAATAGAAAAACTGCAATCTGAGAAATTGAGATAAGCTCTGATCTTTTAGATTTTGGTAAGAATACTGTGATGTTAACATCTTTGCAGCCAGTGCAGTTGTACAGGTTGTGAAGTGAAGAAATGTGAGTGATTCTAAGTACCCTGCCTAGAATAACTGCAGGGATATTACCCTGTGGTTCATGCAATGCACAATGTTTGTATTTACCCAGTGAGAGGAACACCCAAGGACCTTGCACAAAAAGACACAAAAAAGCAGCAGAAGAATTATGGTTAAAATACATTTAATTTGCCTCAATCATTAAACCCTGAATTTGTACCTCGAATTAGAGGCTTGCAATTGATACATCTGATCAAAGTTTCTGTGCTGTTCTTTGTTAACCTTTTCTTGGATTTCCTTTCTTCAATATCTCTTAATCTGTTTAATCTCTGTTTGTCTGAGACACCTGCCGCAGATATTGGTGAATGTCAGTGGAATTTGTAAGCGTTGCAAGCTAAGCCTCTATTTCTGTGCCAATCTGTAACCAGCACTCTGGCACAAAAATACCCAAAACTGAAACAGAGTTTTAGAATGCTGGATGATATTATTTTTGTTCTGTTTGAATATTTACGCTTGGTATTGTTACAAAAGGCTGCAATTCAACAGTTAATGTACTTGAAGCTGTATAATGCATAGTTTGAAACATGCTAAATCTTCCTAAATGTATCTATCTGTTCTAACTGGAGGAGCAGCACTGACCTAGACTTCTACTATTTGATATGGTTTAGCTCTAAGGATGTATCTTTTTTTTTTATTGTTTATCACTGGTGAAAGTTTGGAAGCGTAGCATTATAAATCATTTCTTTTCCTTGACGTCATCATCAATACCTCAATGATCTTCTTATTTTCATTGTGTCTATTATTAAAACAAGAAGCTACATTTTAATTACTTGAGAAGTTTCTTTATAAAGGAGCTCACATTTTACATCTCAATAGCCTACTGTGATTTAGATTTGTCAAAGCTGAATCTCCCATAAATATTTTCAGCTTACTTTTCCACAGGGCCACATTTTCCCCTCACTCTTTACTCAAACTGCTGCCAGGACCAAGGGGGTTATTACAAAATATATGGTGAACATGGCAGTTTGCTCTGAATTAATTTTGCATTCCTTCTCCCTGCTGGTCTCATTTACATGTGCTGACTTTTCCTGTGCAAAAGTAATCTGAAAAACACTCTGTGCAATTTGATTTCTTTCACATGCTTAAAAGAAGAGTTGAATAAATGGAACCGGAAGGATTTGAAAGATCAGTAGCTGTCGTAACTTCAGCAATTGCACTGGAGGCAATAACCGACATCATAGATTGAACATTCAACAGGAAGCCAAAATCTCCTTCTGGATTTATTTAATTTTCAGTTTTGTTGCACACGTGGCATACACTACCAGCAGGCTAATGTTAGCTATTAAGTGCTTATTTGTTGTGATGAACAAGATTAATTTCTCTTAATACCACATGTGCAAGCTCAATATTTCACAGAAGCTCTCATCTTTACTTAGTTCATTATTTTAGTGAAAAAAGAAGCCTATGTTTTTAAAGACAATATAAATTCGCGTATTTACCTAGCTTTCTCTGTTTCAAATGCATATCCGCTGTATTATGCAGAAGAGTATTAGAAAGCACCGAAACAAGATACCCAAAGTAGTATTGTAATGTATTCCTAGAGCACTCAGTCTCTCTGGATGTGCTGATAATCTTTTCAAAGGTAAGATGCACTGCTTTTGTGTACTCAAATCTTTTTTAGAAGAGCAGATTTTGAAGGAGGTGGGCTGTGAATAACTAGATGTGCCTGTACCATTGTGTGCAAAATGACAGGCCAATCAGTGAAATAAAAAAGGAAGGTGCTGATTTACAGTGCACATGGGCTAAATCAGCAATTCCAATTATTTTTAAACATGTTTTGTAGCAGAAACCATCTGTAGACATTTAATCAAAAAGGAAGGTGCCTCCTTGTCCTGCTCTGCAAATACCATGGGAGAGAACAATTGGGAAAGTAGCTGACTTCTCTGCTTCTTCAGAGCTGCTTGTTTTTGCAGGGACCTACCTAAAGCAGAATCAGTATCTATATGATGGCTATGAAAACACCCATTCAGCCATCTATTTGGGTTGATTTCACATCATCAATCAATATGGTTTTTTCAGAAAAAGTACAAGGATGTGACCTCAATGCACAGGACAAACCATTTTTGGTAATTGGAAGTTCCTGTTGTTACCTTCCCATGCATAGTTTTTAACCTTTCCATAATCTCAAATGACCTCAGTTCTGTGATCATTACATCTGCACACTTAGCTGCAAAAACTCAGCATTAAAAAGCCAAGGTCATGTTTTGGTTAAAAAATAAGAAAACATGCAAATCAGTATTTAAGTGACAGCAGTGACAGACCTTTTAGGTTTAATCCTATTCCTGCTATATCCAGAAACCTGCTATTGACTTCAACTGGAGTTTGCATGAGTGCTTAGCTATGAATAAATATGAAAGGTAGTTGTCAGTGATTTTCAGCATGAAAATGATTTTGTAGACATTGTAAACAGAAGTGACAGGTGGCAAATACCCAGTCAGACAACTCTGCAACTGAAATCTGCTAATGAAACACTTCTCTTTCTGCAGATCTATTTTTCAGACACTTCTCTAAGATCTGTGGAGTTCATGGAAACTTTTAGTACTTTTATTCATAATAATTTTAGTACTTTTATTTATAAAACTTGCTGTTCATTATAATTTAAAGCTGTGAACACAAAGGGAATATTTAACTATATGTACTGTCATTAGACACTACAATCAGTGTTTTATATTGCTCTACCATGCTCCAGTATATTCAAGAAAATAATATTTATGCAAACCTGTGTGTCAGTTGCATAAACAGTTCCATCAATTTCAGCAAGAATATGTGCGGGTACAAATCTCAGCCAGATAAGTGTCTTCCAAGAAGTAAGGGAAATTTTTTATCATCTCTGAAAGATGCTTCACAGTTAATCCAGACCATGGTGCTGAAACGAGAAATTACTTCATGCTTTAGAAATCTGGGGTTGTTAAACAGTTTGTTGTATCATTTATTAAAAAAATGCTGGCTAAGTCATGAATACTAGCTAAAGATTTCACTAATGGTATGGGATAAAAGGTTATTAGATGCCACTTTTATCACGAAATAATTGCTATTATTTTTTAGTTTGTTTCCTCCTTAAAAGCATTTTTGATCTATGAAATAAAATGAAAATCAGATTTTGCAGACATTTAAAGTTAAAGGTCAAGTTAAATGAGTGAACTGCTATGCATTAATAAATTTGAGAGCTTGAGCTGTAAGTAGGTATTTGGAAGGAATTAGTAAGCACAACAATTAACAATGACTTCATGTTCTAGACTGTCAGTGCTTCTCCTCTTGTGGATTCTAATTAAGTTCCATTGGCTATGGGCAACACTTTGATTTTTACTTTTAACTCTTGCTGACTCTCACGACCACTGCATGTCCTCAGGATGAGTTTTAATTCTTGAAAAGAAGACATACATTTATTTTTCTTAGCTTTTTTCTTTCAAGTTTTATGAAAGTATTGTACTTCCAGGGACTGCTAATGCAGATTATGCTGTATTTAAAAATATATTCCTTTAAAGTGTGAAAATAATTTCCAGATGCTTAGGATTTCTTGCCCTCACTGCAGCAGCTCCTCTCCTTCAAATGCATCCTCATCTGGGCACCCTGATCACTCAAGGGCTCATGAGTTATGTCAGTTCAGTGTCAGGATTTCTCAAAAAAACAAAACGCAAGCTCAAAACTTGAATCATGTGTCATGGTTACGTAGAGCAGGTTTGCAGTTTTTGTTGAGGTGTCTTTGTCTCTGCCTCAGGGGAAATGGCCGTGAGCAGCGCAGCTCCAGCGCTCCTACAGTGCAAGGAGCCGTGGCTCCCAGGGGTGTCTCCATCGGGAGCTGCTCAGCTGGGGGCCCAGCCATGCTGCAAGGCCAGGGGTGAGGGGCTGCGGATGTGCCGCAATCCGGGGCTGCCATTTCATCCTGAGCCTGTCACGGAGGGAGTAGAGGATCAGGTGCTGGGAGCCTGCCTGCTGGGCTTGATGGGGAGTGTTTTCACAGAGGTTTTGACTCACAGGAAGAGAATATTTTTCCCACGCTGTCTTCTCAGCATGCCTCCCTGTTATTTGGTCCTAGCATAGGAAAATATTTACCCTACAAAAGTACTTAATGTGATACTTAAAATGGCAAATATGTATTTTATCAGCAGCATTTGGGAATCGGTCCTTCCTTTAGCTACATGCCAAAACAGGGGTGTAGTAATTAAGTTTCCCTGTGCAGTCTTAATTGAAACCAGAGATGTGGTTGCAATATAACTTTCACATCTGGAGTCTTGGCTTCTCTCAGGGGTGTATTTGGATCCAGGGACTTGCTTCAGACCATTACAGGGAAATGAGTCAGTCACAAAACCAGTATAAGAAATCCAGTGATACTTTAAAATGAGGGTTTTGCCCTGTCTTCAAGAACATTAGTTTCAATATTAAGATATAATGTTTGGTGTTCTTACACAAAGGCTAATATTCTAAAGCAGTAGAAATGTCTGTCTCATAACCTTAAAATAAGACATATTAGTAGTTCTGATGCTGACATATATTATGTGAAACTAATTTTCAAGGCAGATGACAAGTTAGAAAAGTAGATAATTAGGTTTTTTTCTCAGAAAACAAAGGTAACTATTTTCTTCATCTCCTGGCTTGGTAGCTGTCTAATGTTGCAAATCACAATTTATTCAACTTGGAGCACAGAGGAAACACTTAGTTGTGTTTCTCTGTTTCTTAAAACAATTTATACAGAAAAAAAAAAAAAGGTAGAAAGGTGAGGAAATTCCACGTTATGTGAGGGGAAAGATATCTTGTAAGCAAGGTCTAGATTTTTAGCTTGCCCTAAGCAGTCATTTAGTCATGTAGGACGGTCACTGGGATGAGTTAAACATTGAATTTGGATTTACTAAAATGTTTGGACTGTTAAAACAATGATTGATTGGTGTGATTTGTATTCTTTTATCATAGCTGCTTTACTATCTTTTACTTTGTTTCATAATCACGGTAATTCCATTAATTCAGTAATTTCTCTTGTGTGCTGTGGTATTTCCTTATTATCAAAAGTATTCTGTGACTTACAGAAAAATTTTGACTTCATTTGTGTTAGAAATAGCCTTAAATAGAGGGTGAGAACACTGGAAGTGGGCTTGTGCAGCCCACAATGGCAATTTTAGTGCTTTGGAGAAAAAATGGTAAAAGACTGCTCTTAGATCAGACAGATCAGAAACAGGATTGACTTGAAAGAAAGGAGGGTGGAAATTTTGGATGAACAAGCAGAAAAGTTAATGCCTGGCAAAGCATATTCCTTTTGGGAGCTGGAACTTGAGATTGCTGATTCTAGAAATTTCTTGGGCACCAGTAAATTACTGTGAAGTCCACTGTCTCATATCATGTCTTATCCTGATCTGTAGAGAGGATAACAACCTTTTCATCAGTTACTGCCTTTGCTTAGGTAGCAGAAATATATCCTGTGAAAAAGCCTAGAATCTTCCAGGAAAGAAAAGTACTACTTTGTAAATTAAGTAAAGCTTGTGTCTACACAAGGTGGTAATGATTTAGAATTGAATGGTCATGTATAATAAGGGGTTTCTGGACCTCAACTCTTTGGCTTTGCTGTATCCAAACAAATTAATGCTTTGAAGGTGTATGTACCCAGGACATGTTTAAACTAACAATGAAGCAAACAATGAAAGGTTAACTTATTTGTACAAGATTTAATAAGACTAATGGATACTTGCTTGGACTTCTTAAAATATGAGCTTATATATTGATGGGGACTTGAGGTGTTTTCTCTTACTATTTTAGAAACCTCCTTAAGATCCTTGGAAACTGACCAATCACCAGGGCTTTGATTTTGTTGCTACCCACAGCACTTGAAGTAGAAAAAATAGTATGCAGATATTGTACTTCAAATTACTAATAAAAATTATAAGATTTAATTATTTTAGCTGTGTTTTTTAGCTGATAGGCGCAGCAGCTGAAACAGAAATGAGCAGCTACTGATAGGGAGGGTGCTGGGTCCTAACCTGTCTCACTAGAAGCTGGTTGTGTTTTGCCCGTGCATAAAAAGAACAGTTCCTGCCTTGCTCTCTTTAGAGGCACTGATTGGCAAGGGGCAAAAGGCAATGATTTCTGAACCCCACAGAAATTGGAGCTGACTGGGAATAGCAAAGCCCTTTCTTATCTAAAGGCAGAAGTTAGCAGCTGCTTCTGTGGAGGCAAAGGCTTTCACACCACTCCTGCAAGTGCTGCAGTCACTCTAGAGTGCTAGAGAAAGTTAGATTCAGTCAGTGATATCTTTTGACTACTGCAAAACAGACTAATTTTTAAAAAATTTTTGCTCAACATGCAATGTTCGACTAACAAAGAGATATGTATGATTTAAAATAAAAAAAGACATACCATCATACCATATTCTGTTTTACTCTGAGTGAAGGACTCTTATTTGTCATAAGAGAAAAGTATTTACTGTTGCTTTTAATTTTTGTGCCATGTTCATAAATTAAAATTGTAAACTACCTTTAGCTACTGTTGACAAGTGGTATTGCTTAATTCTTATAAATGCTGTGTTAATATTAGGGGTTTTACTGTATGATTGATTCATTGATCTGTGTTGCATGACAATGTCAAGAAATGTTATAATAAAGGAAATATTCAGAAGCAGGTAGTAAAAATAAACATACAGGAATGAATTTTGACTGTGAGACAAGTATAGATGTAAACTTAGAATGAAATATTTGTACGGAGCATTTTGAGCACTGTAAAGTTATTCTGCAGCTATGACTATATTACATAAAGTTGTCTTCATTTCTCTGAGTGGCACAGTGCCATATTGTACTCAGTCAGACACTAAATGGTTGCTTGTAGTTTGATCTCATAGCAGATTATTTAATTTTAATTTTCAATTTGTTTCCTGAGGTAACTACAACATCAATTAATATGGCAGAGATGGAGAATTCACATTAGACACTGCTGCTCCCCTGGGATGAGCTCTCTCAAACCATGTTTGGAGAGGAATCAAAACCAGAAACTTTTTTCATGGTTTTGTTTGTTTGTTTGTTTGTTTTGTTTTGTTTTTTAATGGTCATAAAATGTCTAAAGACATGGTGAACAGTGGGAGGGCTCATTCCTGAAACACATTTGCAGAAGTTTGACTTAACCTGTGATGTGTGCTGTCATCTTTGTCATAACTTTATAAGGTCCATTTTACTGCTGAAATTCCTTCTGTAGTCTCTACACTGGGCATTCATTATCTTTCTCCTGTCAGACCTTTAAGGCACTGTCTAATTACCACATGAGTGAGACAGATTTTTGTGCAATATAATAGACTTTTTTTCTGAACATTATTTAAATTAAGTGCAAGATGCACTTAGGATACCAGATGCAAACTTGATGTTTTAATAAAAGACCTAGTCTATACATAGAAGTTTTTCAGTATTTAAATCCTCTTAAGTGTCATGGAATTAGGTTTTCCACTTTGTTTATTTAAAGATGTGATTTAGGGGGTTTTGTCATTGCAGAGGTCAGGGAGAATTTTAAACTGATCACTGATTGAAAATTGTTATACCTGTTAAATTGGTAGTGGTTTTGAGCTGGGATCTCTGTTATCAAAGTACCATGCAGTTTGTTTCTGGGAAAACAAGAACTTCAGGATGCTTAGAAAATGGTTCTTCAGAAAACTTCCTTTAGGAACTGTGTCTTCGTTATTTGCACTGGTTTGTACAACAGTGTTATTGCTAGAAACATTGTGGACATCCACGTTCTTGTAAATCAATGATGATGTGTTCGTAACTAGCAACTGGCAGGAGCCCAGTGTCATGTTGAGATCAAGGACAAAGATTCCAAGGGCAGGAAGAGGCTGAGTGTAGGTGTCCTGCAGCACAAAGGATGCCATCACAAAAAGAAGCTACAGACACAGTTGCTGCATGTCCAGCAGCTTTGTCAACTTAGGGATCTTCACATCAGCACTCATTTTGCCCCTGAAAAAGTCTTGCCCCATGACCGTCTTCTGAGACCTCTCCTTCCCCCTTGGCAGCTTCTAGAGACTTTTCAGGTGTAAAACAATGCAGAACTGATGCTGCCTGGATATTTTTTTCCTATCACAATAAATGTAATTTAATTAAAATACAATATGCTAGCACAGAAGTGAATCCCAAATAGTTCCAGATCATTGTTTTCTAAAAACAGAGAATTTCATCAGCAGGAAAAAAAAAAAAAAACAACAAAAAAACCCCCCAAAAATCCACAGAAAACCCATGAAAACCATTGGTAGTTGCTGAAGGTCACTTTCTCTGTTCTTAGGTTAGTGCAAATGCAGTAAATATTTTCTGTTATCTAATTTAGCTATTAATTCATTCTTATATTTCTTACTGAGAAACTTTTAAAAAGACTGTTTAAAATAACAGCATATATAATTGTAATGTTGCATTCCCTGGGAGATGTTTTAAATGTTTAATTCTATATTTTTTTCACCAAAATATATTTCAGAGGGTTTTCTTCCTTTCAAAGTGCTGATATACTTGGCTTAAGAAGTTTAAGTAGTTATTTTATGAATTCAAAATTTATCTTGAAATTTACAGCCCAAATTCAGCAAAGCATGTGAGTATATATGTAAGATCAATGACAGTCATAATTTTTTTTAGCTTTGACAATGATGCATGCTTATATGTATGTTTACTTCAGTACACAGATCAGTCCAGCTACAGAAAATATGGTTGTTTTCTGCTTTTCTTTCTCAGTATAGTAATATTGGGTATGTAGTGGCTTCTGAATAAAAATATCTATACATATATATGTAAAAAATAATGCTTATGGTATGAAGTATTATGTATAATTTATGTATTTGGAGTATGGTTCTTGCTTTAAAATTTTCACTGCCTTATTTGCTACTCAGTGTTATTCAGCAATAAAAAATGAAGCATTGCTGATGTCCATGCAGCAGAAACAAATGAGTTTCTGTGCAAAAACTGAAATAAGAAATATAAATGTTATGTAAACATTCTTCAGCCTCTTGTTCTTAGCATTGTGTTTATTGATTCTTAAAATAAGACATTCATTTTGATAGATGTCCTGTAGAACCTGGCCTGACACCATCAGTATTACAGCCTACTTTAAGAGCGGCTTTTCTGCCAAATTGTTTTTTTTCAGCAGCAGGTCCAGTCAAAGGAGCTCCTGCCTATTTCTCCTTTTATCCGTGCCATTTGTGCTGTGTCTGCGGCACTCCTCTGCTGTGCTATTCATTCCAGCTGTTTCGAAAGCAGCAGCTGATAACCTGTATCAGGGAATTAGTTATTTTTAACCCTGATACAGTTGCTGTGTGACCCCAAACGCCCTTAGGGTGTCTCAGGGGCAGAAACAAATGGTGTAATGCACAGGCTTATTAAAGCTCTAGTGCCTTTGAGAGAAGTAGTTGTCGTATCTCCAGAGAGAAAAATGCAATAGTTAGCTGCTTCCAGAGTCACCAAAAGCTCTTGAGGATTATTTTTAAAGAGTATTATATGAGGATGAGAGGATCTGATTCAATGAGATACAGTCAATAGAAAATGAAAGAAAGCCTTTTTCAGACTATCTAACTGGAATAAATCATCTTCACTAAACCATGTCCCTAAATGCCACATCTACACATCTTTTAAATACCTCCAAGGATGATGATTCTACTGCTTCCCTGGGCAGCCTGTTCCAATTTTTGAGCACCCTTTCTTTGAAGAAATGTTTCTTAATATCCAGTCTAAACCTCCCTTGTTAAAACTGGAGGCTAATTCTTCTCATTTTGACACTTGTTGCCTGAGAGAAGAGACTGACCCTCACCTTGCTACAGCTTCCTTTTAGAAGCAGTAAGGTCTTTGCTGAGCCTCCTTTTCTTCAGGATAAACACACCCAACTTCCCCAGCCGCTCCTCATAATACTTGTACTCCAGACCCTTCACCAGCTCTCTTGCCCTTCTCTGGTCAGGCTCCAGCACCTCAATGTCTTTCTCTTAGTAAGAGGCCCAGAACTGGAGGCAGGGTTGAAGGTGTGATCTCATCAGTGCCGAGTACAGGGGGATAATCACTGCTCCAGCCCTGCTGGCCACTCTTGCTGACACAGGCCAGGGTGCCATTGGCCTTCTTGGACATCCGGGCACATGCTGGCTCACGTTCAGCTGCTGCTGATCAGCACCCCCAGCACCTGGTCTTTTTCTGCCAGACAATTTTCCAGTCGCTCTCCCTCAGCCTGTAGCACTGCATGGGGCTGTTGTGACCCAAGGGCAGGAACAATTACTTGGTCTTGTTGAACCTCATGTGATTGGCCTTAGTGCATATATCCATCCTGTCCAGATCCCTCTGCAGTAGATCAGCATTCCCACCCAGTTTTGTGCTGCCTGCAAACTGCTTGAGCGTGCGCTCAATCCCCTTGTCCAGGTCATTGATAAAGATTAACCAGGTTTGGCCCAGTACTGAGCCCTGGGGAATCCCACTAGTGACTGGCTGCCAACTGGATGGAACTCCATTCACCAACATTCTCGTAGTCATCCAGCTTAGTCATCTAACCAGTTCTTTGCTTGGCAAAGGATATGCTTGTGAAAGCCATCAGCAGACAGTTTCTCCAGAATAATGTGGGAAATGGTGTCAAAGGCTTTATTTGAGTCTGAGTAGACTTCATCTTTTTCCTTCATCCACTAAGCAGGTCACCTTGTCACAAGAGAGCAGACTTGTCAGGCAGGACTTGCCTTTCCTAAACCCGTGCTGGCTGTGCCTGATCCCCTGGTTGTCCTGCATGTGTTGTGTGATGGCACTCAAGATGATCTGCTCCATGACCTTCCCTGGCTGAGTGAGCCTGAAGTCTGGCTGTCAGGTCATATCTTCCCTCTGACTTCTTGTGGATGGACATTATCTTAACTAACCTCCTGTCAACCTCTCCAGTTAACCAGGACTGCTGGTAAATAATGGAAGATGATTTGGTGAGCTCTTCTGCCAGTTCCTTTTAGACCTTTGAGTAGATCCCATCTGGCATCATGGACTTGTGTATTTTAAGTTGTGTAGCTGGTCACTGACCATTTTCTCCTGGTTTATAGGAGCATCATTTTGCTTTCTGTCTGTCTTCCAGCACAGGGTCTTGTTATCCTGAGGGCAACTGTTCTTGCTATTTAAGACTGAGACAAAGAAGGCACCAAGTTCCTCAGCCTTTTCCTTGTCCTTTGCCACTATATTTCCCCCTGCATTCAGTAAAGGATGAAGATTCTCCTTAGCCCTCCTTTTGTTGCTGCAATACTGATGTATTTGTAAAAACATTTTTGTGTTTTACAGCAGTAGTCAGATTAAGTTGTAGCTGGGCTTTGACCCTGTAACAAATGGAACCATTAATAAAAGCGCAGCCTTTTTTTTAATGCGGTGTTTGGAAAATATCACCTTCAAAAGCATAAAAATCCCATAGTGTTTCCAAGCAACTGCAGTTGTGTGGTCAAATTCCCAAGATATGAGTTGTCACCAGTCAGTTGTTTTTACAAGAAACTCTAACCTTTGGTCTTGGATGGTTTACTGTTTAAGAAGTACACGCACTAACTTAAGTCATATGTTTCTCTATTACATAAAGAATATCTTGGATATCAAGTAAATTTAGATTTAAGTATTCATAACTAATCTGTTTCATTGAGCCATATGAGATATTTTTTAATAGCTACTTATAAAGAGTCAAAAAGGTTTCCTCATTGGAATTCCACTCTTTCAGAAACCTAATCCATCGATGTGACCAAATATGTGTATTGGGTAAGACAAGTCGTCTGCCTTAATCAATTGAATCCCAACTCATACGAAACTTAACCATGCATGCAACTTGAGTTACCTGAAGCACTGCAGTCAGTAGATATAACATGCTTAAAATGGCACAAGAGCAAGTGCTTTCCTGAGCTAAGTCCTCAAAAAGCCATTGTTTTAATGTACTTAAGGTAAAACCAGCATATCATGGGAATTTAAAAGAGAAAATAAATGTTTATGATTCTTCTTTCCTTTCTTGTTTTGTAGGGGCACAATCTTTTTTTTTTCCTGTGGTGATTTATAGCTACCAATAACCTTCCACAGTGGTTGCCTTATCAACTTATTATTCTGGCATCTTCTGCTCTTGTTAGTAAACGGAAGAGAACTATTAAACGCAGAGCTAAGTACTCCTAATCTCAAGAGAGAGACTTGGTACAGTATGTTCTGTACAAAACTGAAAGACTTGAAGATCACAGGAGAATGTCCTTTCTCCTTACTGACTCAAGGTCATATTACTGAGGAACATGACAAGGACTGCACAGAAAACAGCTCTAGAGCAGCTTTGCCCATCTGCAAAGAAGTCCATGAAAAAGATGGTCAAGGAGACCTTCCACAGAGGAAAACGAGCAGAAGCAGAGTGTACCTGCACACACTAACTGAAAGCATCTGCAAACTAATCTTTCCCGAGGTAAATAGATACTAAATAATAATAAAACTTTAATAGCATTTAACTATAAATATTAAAGAATCATTCTACGCCTGCCTTTAGATTTAAGCCTTTAGAAAGTTGCTTTGACTTAAAAGTTTATGTTCTTATGTAGTTCTCTGTGGTTTAAATCCACTTCCATTCCTTCTGGATATAATTTTGCCACACTTTGTGTTGTAGTCACCATTCCTTCCACTGTATTTCCCTTATTTTTGCCATGTATTTTCAACCTTCCTCTGATCTCTTTAATAGGTGTTTTTAAATCCATCTATTTTTGTACCATTTTTTTTGCAGAGATATAGTAATAGAAATTCTGCCTTGTTACCTAATTATGTAAATTATGTGGTCATCTCATCAGTTCACCTAACTGAATCCAAACTGCTAAGTGCATTAGTCATTATCTCAAAAAAATTAAAATAGATGTTTCCATCTGCTGTGATACTAACCTCCTGTCATACTATTTTTAAAACCATTACTGTTCATGTTTACCACAAAGATATTATGTCTCTGCTCAACTTAACTGAAAACAGGCCCAGTGCAGGCTTGCTTAAGTGGAGATTAATACCATGGTTTATCTCTGTAAAAAGAAGATGAAAATTGCAGCTCCATAACATCCAACTCTCACTTTGAAGGAACTGACTGACGTATTGGGACTACAAATAGCAAATGGGCTATTCTGCACACTCATTTAAAAACAATTCCATTACTTGGACATTCAATGTACCTTACCTAAAGTGCTGGAGTTTTGGTAAATCTGTTTGCAGATCTGGTTATGCAACTCTTCATCTATTACTCATCCACTAAACCTCTAGATAATTAAGTTTTGAAAAACTCATTTTTACCTCTGCTGCATTTATACAGATGGAATGCATCCCTTTAAACCTTTAAGCTGATATCTAAATTTATAAAGGAAAAGACTTGTAACCCAAAAATAAACTGGCAAAGCACTCTTTCCAGGGTGTCATGATAGCTGTGTTGCTTTTCTAGTATATAGTTGTTGATGGGATTTTTAATAACTGGTATTTTTTTCTCTTTAAAGAGTAGTATAAATGTATGCAGTTCCCTATTACATAATTTTGATAGGCTAGTTCATCAGCTGGGACAAAGCTCGGCAAAGTGCAGATATTATGACCATGTACCCTAGAAACCACTGAAATTCAAGGTTATCATTGTTACTATTTACAATTATCCAAGTCATATTCATTAGAACTTCATCCAAGTGTGTTCTCATGCTGGTTTGGGGTCAAGCCCTAAGCGTCTTCTTAATCCTATTTTTCCATAAAAGAGCTTTGCTTGTTTAGAAACATACTTTTCATTTCTTAGATAATTTACCTTAAATGTCATTGAGTAACATCATCTTCCAACTGGAAGCTCCAAAGTGGGGCTGCATCATGACCCCTATTGATTTGTGAATTTCTCATGGAAACAGTGAGCTATGCATGGAAGTCCAGGTCAAAGTGCATCCAGACAATTTTTTGATTAAATTTGAGATACAATGTAGTGCATGTTGTTGTTTAATTTGCTTTACAGAAATATGGAGACCATTGCTTGTTTATAAGTAATGGATTGGATGGCATTCCGCTTACTGTATCAGTTTCTACACAGATGTAATTTATGTTGTGTTCATATACATGGTATATGGTATATGCATAGATATGTATGTATGTATCTAATTAACTTTAGATTTTTCCTTGTAAAACATTTCCAGAATATATTGCCTTTCTTTCACATGATATTTTATTTGTGCAAACTCTCCTCCTGGAAATGCAAAAAGTAAAAGATGCAGTAAAAACTGCTATTTTATTCAGGAAATGAGAACCAAAGAAAAGCCAGACCACAGGAAGCCTCACAGCTGAATTTTGTCGTGCCAGTATAGTACTATTCTATGACCCTGTCTGTGTGGGAAATTGGGGTTTTGAATATCAGAGACTACATACATATGACAGCTTTACTGGCCCTAACAATTTGAAATATGCATATTTGGAAAATGTTCCATCTGTTCCAATTAGGAACTGCAGAAGGGATATGGAATCATGGGATTGAAGTATTTTAAGGCAAATATTCATTTTGCTCTAAAATGTCTTTTATTAGAGAATCCTTTTATAAAGGCAAGCTACAGTGACTAGATTTTAATCTAGAGGATGTTTGGGGTCATGGCATATACAGCAAAAATTATTCTTTTGCTTTAAAATAATTTTGTATCTATGGTACTTTGTGGTTTTTTGGGGGGTGGGATTTGTAATAATAGAAAGCTGTGTTAGTTATACTTATTTCTTAGCAGCACTGTCTTTATTGCCATTTGAAAACTTGGAGGTAAAGAACATCACAGTATTTAAATACTCAACCCCTGGTGGACGTGAACATGAGGGGCTTAATTACAGTGGTATTGGAGCTGAAGAGATAAATATAAAGTAAATCCCATAATCACAGAAGTGACATGCTTTTTCTAACAACAATACTGTTTTGAAAAAAAGTTGTTCGTCCCAAGGATGGCAAAGTAATTCTGTGTATAGGAATGTTATCCCATGATTTTCATCAATGACATAGATACATGTGACATACTTATCTTTTTCCCCAGTTTGAAAGGCTAAATCTTGCACTGCAGAGAACACTTGCAAAACACAGAGTAAAAGAAACCAGGTATGTAAGTATAATGGGTTTGTAACTAACTTCAGTACAAAAATGTTTTTCAGACAGGAATAGGGTGGTGACTGGGAGTCAAGACTTCTGGAATTTATATTCAATTATCTTGTCAAATTGGTGTGTAACATTTCATGTAATGTAAGCTAGTAATGATTTAGTTTATTTTAAAATATTCACAAATATTTACATCACTCACAAAGTTGACTTAATGGGCAAATTGTACAGGGAAACAGGCAAAGAGTCCAGAGGAGCTCAGAGACTGCTTGGCATAGATGGAACAATAGATATGGTTGTATGAGGATCTAGCCCAGTGTTTCTAAGATCACAGGGAAAGAGTTTTAAATACAATTAGTATTATACAAAAGCATTTGATTTCTGATACAGTGAACACTCATACACTACAGATACTGACTTGGATGTTTTCCTGAACTCACTTGAATTCTGTTTTCTGTTTTTGAGGAACTCAGCTCAATTTTCAGCACTTCTCAGTACTAATCCAGTATTAATCATTTGAGCCTTGTAGGGAGTAAGAATTTCTTAGCATCTCATGATACACTGAAGATTCGCTTTATTGAACGTATCTGAAATTACAAGCCCATCAGTTTAAATCTGCTTTCTGAAGTGAAGAAAAATAATCAAGTTGGAAACTACACTGTTGCTCACCATGATAAGAATAGATAATTGCAGTGTATCTTTTAAATTATACTTGATATTTTTAAAGCACTTTACATACATTGACTGAACCAAAGATAGCGGGTCAGATGTGCTTTGCAATTGCTGGCTGGCTTATTGCTATGAATGTTTTCCCATTCTTTAATTATGTGTTGCTTCATTGGAGTATTAGTTGAAAGAAAAAATTACTGTGATATTCTGAAGGAGGCAATAATGCAAATGTAAATCAAATCTAAACATCTGTATTGCTTTTGCATATAAATGTACCTATGATATGCCAAGTGAAGAAATTTGGAAGGCATATATCAGGAGTTTATTGCTTATATGGAGGTTCATCTAAGCTATTTGTCATTCTCATCACTTTGAGTCAAACATTCAGTTTGACATTTACTGCCCTCAGAGCACTCAGAGGGCTGCAGTTTTGTGTCAAATATCTGCATTACTACTGATGAACAAATAATTTTGAAGCTAATAGTTGTTATTTGTATTTCCTCTCACAACAGAGGAAATACTCTTCTCACCTCTTTTCAATTAAATGCAGTGTAATTCCAAAAAATGCTTGAATATAAATTCCAGTTATATTATACAATATGTTAGGAAAAGTAGTTTTGGCTTCAAGAAAAAGAACACAAGCCAAACAAAAAACCAGGACTGTTAAAACTGACAGGCAACAGCATTTGACTGAGATCCATAATTGGAGCTCAGAGCACCAAAACTTTATTTTACCTGAAATGCACAGAATAATCTAAGATCCTACCAAGACTCCCTTTTGAATGAGTTAAAATTTTGTAATTTTAAATATTAATTAGTTAAATATTTGATCAGTAGAACTGGGTCTATACACTTTAAAGACAAGGTATGTAACATCTGTACTTACTATTTTTACCACATTTATCTTGATAATTTAGGGAATTTATTTATATTTTTATGATCTTTGCAGAAAAACTGGTGATAGAGAAGATTTTGAAAAAATAATCAGTGATCATGCTAATGCAGCAGGTAATGTAAGCTTTTTAAATTATATATATAAAAATATATTATCTATTCTAGAAATATGTAATAATATATTTTATATAAATTAGTCTTGTTACTGATATGTTACTTCATATTCTGAGGACTGTTGTGTGTCAGAAGAGAATTCTATAATTTGTAACATGTAACTGTTAAACTGGTCCAGGCACACAGTGAGAGAGTGTGAGAAAGAGTCACTTTGGTCTGTGAGAGACAAAACTTTTTCAAAGAATTCCCAGTAACAGCTGGGGAAATGGAACATTCCCAACAGCCAGTTTGCATGCAACCATCCAGGTAAAACAAATTTACTAGCAAAGATGTGAGCCATTCAGTGCCAATAGGCCTCAGTGCTCCAGAATATTCCCAGGGTCATTGAATGTACTGGATTATGCATTGTACTTATATCTGCAGATCCTATTTTATTCTTATGTTTGTTTTTACTTCTTATTTTATTCTTTCTATTTTACTCCTTCTTTACTCCTTATTTTACTCCTTCTAAGTCAGTCGAGTTAAATCTTGTGCCAAAGTTTGCATCCATGTTGCTTACATCTCTACAAAGAACGCTGAATCTTGGATCTTTCTAAACTGCAACCAATTGTCTCCACATTTCCAGGCCTTGTTTCCAGGACTCCTAAATGCCTTCAGGGGTCAATGCTGCATCAGGGAAGGAAATTGATAGTGTGTTTTGGCCCAAGCTGAAAAAAATGTGGAGGTTAGCCTGTGATTCAGGATGATGAGTGCAGTTCTGACTAAAGTGTGGTTCTGTGCAGGTGTTCCTGAGGAATCTCTACGGGAATCTCTTGGTGAAGAGTTATTCAAAATATGCTATGAAGAGGATGAACACATATTAGGGGTTATTGGAGGTACCCTTAAGGACTTCTTGAATAGTTTCACTACTCTGCTGAAGCAGAGTGGCCACAGCCAAGAAGCAGGAAAAAAGGACAGACTTGAAGATGCCTCCATATTATGCCTGGAGAAAGATCAGGACTTCTTAAATGTTTATTATTTCTTTCCCAAGAAAATCACAAGTCTTATTCTACCTGGTATCATTAAAGCAGCAGCTCATATTTTGTATGAAACTGAGGTGGAAGTGATGCTCATGCCTCCTTGTTTCCATAATGACTGCACTGAGTTTGCTAATCAGCCTTATTTGCTGTATTCTATACAAGTCAAAAGTACAAAACCTTCCTTATCTCCGTGTAAACCACAGTCTTCACTTGTGATTCCTGCCTCTATGTTCTGTAAGACCTTCCCATTTCATTTTATGTTTGACAAGGATATGTCAGTTCTTCAAATTGGAAATGGGATAAGAAGACTTTTGACCAGGAGAGAATTTCAAGCTAAGCCCAATTTTGAAGAGTATTTTGAGATTCTTACCCCCAAAGTAAGCTGCACTTTTAGTGGGATAATGACAATGCTAAATATGCAGTTTACTGTACGAGTTAGAAGATGGGATAATACTGATATGAAACCGTCCATGGTAAGAAGTTTTTTATCACTATTACTTCTACAAGGAATTTGTTTTCTTCAGATGGAGTTAAAATAGCCACAAAACATGGTGCATTTTGCATTTTCTACATCTGAACATCTGATACAACTGTATAATAGTGATTTAATTAGCGTAGTCAAATGTAATTCAGATTCTGAAGCCAATACTCAGTCAAAACTCTGCTTTAGGACTTTTTTGCAAGTAAAATCTGACTGCAAATTTGATTTTATTCGAATAATTTGAAATACTGAGGTAAAGACAGTGATATGCCATGCTGCTGAGAATAAGGACATCTTCAGCACAAAGACAGTGGCAGGAAAATTGCCCCTGAGTCATTTGGGAACAGCTCTAGGTCTGGGGAAAATAAACAGATGTTTTCTGTGATCATTCAGGCTTTGGTGTTTTGGTGTCTTTGATACTCTGATACTTTCATCAGATACTATCACCAAAGGTTTCACTTAGTTTCAGTTGATGGGGTTACAGCTATCTTTGCTGAAGCTGGGTCTGTGACAAATGACCTGGGACGGTAAAAAACATTGAGTATTCAATGACTTTTTATTAGTTCATGGTCCAGCTGAATTCCAGCTTACATGCACCTGAGGCACTCCAGGATGAATTAGCAATTCAAACTCAACACTCCAAAAACTGAAATGAAGAACGGTAAAAAATTTTTACCCAATTATTAATGTAGCTACTCTTAAAAGCTGTAGCTACTTCATCTCAGATCCCTTTCTTTTTGCACTAGAATGATTACAAGGGGTAGTAGGGTCCGCTTTGATTTTGCGTGTACTTGCATATGCAAATGTCTATTAGTAAGGAACAGATTTTATTGAAAAAGTGGTCTTTCAAAGCCAGAGCTAAGCTCTGCAGCACCTTTCATATTACACAACTGACTACAGAAGGGACATAAAAAACACTTCACAAAAAACTTTTTTAGACTATTAAAGTTGGATATTCTTGCCATTTCTGCCTTTAACTTTAAATTGAAGTGAGTACTGAACATCCTTTGATAGAACTGAAGTAGATTTTCTCACTTTATCTTTTGGAGAAAGTGGTGTATGAACTACTTATTAGAAGAAATTCAGAGGCCACTGTAGGAACACATTTTATCAATTGCTGAAAATGCACAAAATTATTCTTTTTTGTTTTCTTTTCTCCCTAAGATAAACTGATACTCACACATAATTAGGTGTTTATCCTGAAGCTGGGGTCCTCTTGTACCAGAGGACTGAATAAAAATGAACTTACTTGATGGCTCTGTGATTCAGCACCTCATGTTTTCCCTAAGCAACTAAATGAAAATGTAAGAATTATGGACCAGTCTTGATTTTCTTACATTTTAGCAAAATGTATTTTCTCTAAAACTTCTTGCTTCTAGACCATTGCCATGCATGCTTTGCGTGAATTTTTGTTTCTTTAACTGTTTCAGGTAATGGATCTTAAAGGCCAAATGATCTATATTTTTGAATCCAGTGCCATTCTGTTCTTGGGATCTCCCTGTGTGGACAGACTAGAAGATTTTACAGGACGTGGATTGTACCTCTCCGATATTCCCATTCACAATGCTTTAAGAGATGTTGTTCTGATAGGAGAGCAGGCCAGAGCCCAGGATGGACTGAAGAAGAGGTTAGGAAAGCTAAAAGCAACCCTTGAGCAGGCCCATCAAGCACTTGAAGAAGAGAAGAAGAAGACTGTAGATCTTCTGTTTTCAATTTTTCCTGGAGAGGTTGCTCAGCAGCTGTGGCAGGGACAAGTTGTACAAGCCAAGAAATTTAATAATGTCACAATGCTTTTTTCTGACATTGTTGGATTCACTGCCATCTGTTCCCAATGCTCACCTATGCAGGTTATCACCATGCTTAATGAGCTTTATACTCGATTTGATTACCAATGTGGAGAGCTTGATGTCTACAAGGTACAAAATTCATTGCCTTTCTGTGGGATTCTGGGGCAGGAAAGGAAATTAAGACTGAGATAGAAGATAATAGAGGTCCAAAAATTATTTTGCCATAAACCTTTTTTAAATGCAAGACAAAATAAATCACAACACAACAAACAAAAAAAAGTCAACATAAACAGTTGTTCGTTCAGCCAAGAAAGGAACCCATCAAACCTTTGGAGTTAATTTTAAAACAATTTCAATGACAGTGCTGTGACTCTGGAGTAAATAGGTGTTTAATGTAGCTGGGGGTGTCTAACAGTAAATGAAAATGGAAAAGTATTTTAGAATTATGCCCAGCAATAAATAAAAGTTGTGCAGTTTTTGCTTTTGCATGATACTGCAGGATTTGTCCAGTACTTTAATAATTTTGCAGCAAAACTAAGACTTGGTCAAGAATTGTATGTAGCTACAATTCTTACTGAAGTTAGGCTGTTCTATTTATATTTATCAAACAGTCTAAGATTAAGGAACAAATATGCCTGTTTTAGGTTGAGACTATTGGAGATGCCTACTGTGTTGCTGGGGGCTTACACAAAGAAAGTGAAACACATGCTGTTCAAATAGCACTGATGGCCCTGAAGATGATGGAACTGTCAGACGAGGTGGTGTCTCCCCATGGAGAGCCTATCAAGGTCATATATTTTACTGTATTTTTGTTTAGATGCTTTCTGGGATTTTGTCTCAAGGAAATTTCACATCATTGCATTAAGTTAGAGAATTTGGGGAATCAAGTGACTGTGCATGGAGAAGCTGATGTTTTTACATCTATAGATGAGAGTTTTGTGGAGTGGTAAAGGTGAAACAGAGATCTGAAAATCAACCCAAAAGACAAATGCAGTGAAGTCAGTAGGTGCGATCTGACACACTGCAGTTCTTGTCTCAGTAGCAATAAAACTTGTCAGTGGCATGGAATATTCTCTCTTCTAAGGAAATGACTAATCCTCTTTCCAAATTAGACTTCCAAGTCTTTTGACGTAGAAGCTATGAATATGAATGCCCAAAGACGTTCTGATTGTAGTAATCCACACATCTTTAAAGGATTCCATTGCTGTTCTTGTTTCACAGTCAGATACTGAACCACCATAAGATAATGGTGTTAATGCTGTCAAAGCAACTGTTCAATTCAGTGGTAATTATATTTATGGCTTCCTTTCAGTAAGAACTTACACATGTACTGAAATTTTCATACAGGATTATCTCTTACTGAGAAAGAAGAAGAAAGGCCTTTGTGCATGAAAAATTATGTGGAACTTCCATGTAGTTCAAATGGCCTGGAATGACATCCTGATATTTTTAATAGAGATGTCTCATTTCATTATATCTTTCATTTGCTAATTTTTAACATTTATCTGTTCATTTGTTCCTCCAGAAAGCTTAATGCCTTTAAAAAAAAAAAAAAAAGTTGGATTAAGGAATACTTGTATTCCAAGACAAAGAAAATGGTTATTAAGAGGATTATATGCTCCACATTTATCACAGAGAACAGCATTGTATTGTATTATAAATAAATGTTGTTCCTTTTGTATTTTGCAGTATCAAATTAAGTTACACTTTAAAAAAATCTGGAAACATCTTGGCAATATTATAACAAGTTTGTAATTTACATGCAAATGCTACTACTACATTTTTAAAATTATTTTAAAATAAGGAGAAAAAAAGTTGTATTGTGTAAGTACCTCACAGAAGCTTCTTAGAAGGAAACTATCTATTTGTAATGAAAGCATGCATCTATTTTAAGTAAATGCGTCATGAAGACATTGGCTATTGTGCAAAGCAATAAGTTTGTCCCACTATCTATTGTCATTTTACATAACAATTGCCAAGGAAAAAAGGTGTGACCACAAATGGCATACTTTGAATCAGACTTATATTTCAATGCACATATTTCAACAATCTTTACTATGTGGGTGGATTTTGTTGCAGGTTTTCCTGCTTTTACACTCAAAGTTAGAAACTGCAACTTCTTCATAATGGTATGATACTCTCTTGATATGTAAAGAGTAGCATGCAGAGCAGACATACAAGCTTTCTGCTTGCAGACATACAAGCAATCATGCCATCATTTAGTCAGAATGCTATTCTGAAGAAAACACCTCTACACATGTTTAATGTCCATAAGAGAAAGAACACAGCTTTTTCTTTCCTTATTTTTTTTTTTAAATTGGGAATAATTTATAAAATTGACTTTACCAATTCCATTTTACCTAATAATGCTGTTTTCTGGTTTTTGTTTAAAGATGCGTATTGGCCTTCATTCTGGATCCGTCTTTGCTGGAGTTGTTGGAGTTAAAATGCCGCGTTACTGCCTTTTTGGAAATAATGTGACCCTTGCCAATAAGTTTGAGTCCTGCAGTATACCTAGAAAAATAAATGTCAGCCCAACAACTTACAGGTACAGTGCAGTTTGTAAAATGTCCACCTGCAGTAGTCACTGTAGTAGTCTATTACTCTTCCTCTTGGTTTTTTAGCTGGGTAAAATAAGCAATTTTTTTTTTAACCTTTTAAGGAAAGTCTGCTACCCTCACTGTAGCTTGGACTGCGGTCTGTTGTTTCTACTCAGCTTGTACCCACTGCCACATATCTGATAATGCCTTGTGGCAAGGTTCTGCATCCAACATCAGACAGAGAATTTGGCACAGGATCCTTCCTGACATCCCCTGCAGCATGTGTTATGTGACATAGACGGTGCCAAGCTTTAGATGTTCTTGGATAGGTGATTTAGAAAAAGTAGCACAGGTATTAGAGCACTGAGAAAGCAACCGTTTTGATCTTGCTCTCTGAAAATACACAGAGAGCATTAGCATCACCAGTGCTTATGTATGTCAACATAAGCAGTGCTGGCCAACAGTGATTGTTTTTCCATTCCACTCATATGGAAAATCATTTTGAATCATACCCCTAGAAAATAGGCAATTTGATTAATGGGTAAACTATTGTTGTGGAGTTTGGGGTTTTTTTTGAGTGAATGAGGTGTTAACCTCCTTTTTGTTTGGTGGGTTTTTTTTAATTTTGATTCATTCACCAATTCTAAAGACATACTGATAACGTTATGGCACCTTGCACAACTCCTGTATATGGCAGTAATTCTTTGAAAGCTTTTGTATGAGTTATCAACATTTATCCCTACAGATAAGCAGCCTGTTTCAATCTGTGAAAAAGCAAATAATATTAGAATTGATAAGAGGGTCTGAACAGTTTATTTAATAAGGTTCACAGAATTCCATTCTTTGAAATATTAATAATGGTGCATTTGATGTGTGGATGTGAGTGGCTTTCAGCACTAAATAATTTTTGAAAATATTTAAAACAAACATAGCACTTACATGCAAAACATTGACAAGAAAAAAATAGGCAATACTGTTATTTGCCCTGTTGCACAGGTTATCATAGGTTATCAAGGTTACCAAGTAAACATTATTTTATATATTTCCAGTAAATAACTATAAAAAATAGATTGTATTCTCCCTGCCATATGTGAAGAATTAATGAATATCTGCACTTATTAGTGACTGATGGATTTTTAATCAAGATGATTCATTTTTGTTCTAGGTTGTTAAAGGAATATCCAGGTTTTGTGTTCACACCGCGATCAAGAGAGGAGCTTCCACCAAATTTCCCAAGTGATATCCCTGGAATTTGCTATTTTCTGGATGCTTATATTCAAGGAACAAACTCACAGACTTGGTTTCAAAAGAGAGATCTGGGAGATGGCAATGCCAATTTTTTTGGTGAGGAAACAGGAATAGACTAAATTGTATGTTTGCAAATATATAAAATAAATTTATAAATATTCGGATTTTTTTTGTATAAATTGAAAATTTTTAAAACTGTATGAAATATGAAAGCACTTTAGATCGTTAACACCTGAAAGCCAGTATTAACATTTCAGGAAGTATGTCACTGACTACTTTTTATTTTTCCTTTCCATAAGGAACATAGCCGCTAAAGTAATGTTGCAACATCACTGTTGGAAATGCTACTATAAACTGTATTTTCTCTGTGGTAATTTGTAAGTGCTGCAGTTCTCTCTATACTGAGAATTCTAGGTGTATTGTATATGCAGTTTGTCAGGAAATGTAATGTGCAAGTGATGCAGCCACATGCAGTGTTGTGAGCTGGTGCTTATCAATGACTATGAAAATGTATTTTCTTAGAGATTCCATAAGAAAATGTCCATTAAAATATTGTCATTGCCATCACATACTCCTTCCAGTGCTTCATTTGGGCCCCATCCTAGAAGGCTGCTGACCATCTTCTCACACTGACTGATCAAAGTATGAGGGTGCTCAGCATTCTCTGGATCAGGCTGCTAATTGTAGCTAATACACATGCAGAGCAGAGTTGCTGCTTACTGTTTCATGAACTTTATTTTGTGTATAAAATGAATATAGATTAAAACACTGTATAATCACATACTAACATCTCTGTAATCATCAAACTATTTTAGTTCTTAGGGTTTTTAATGTGCTTAAAAATAATAATATCCACTTGTTATTATGTATTACAGCAATAAATGTTTTCTTTTTGTTGTCATTTAAATTTGAAATGTTTTAACAGAAGTGTAATAAAATATGCTTTGGAATGTTTGCATAGAAATGGAATTCCAGTCAGGCTGTATGAAATGGAAACACACAAGCTTAAAGTTCTGATCCTTATTCAAGGATGCAATGTGGGTGTGACATGCTATGGAAATGGTCATCATGTGCTCACTCTAAAGTTGCCAGGGGAATTTTCAGGTGAACAGAGATGGTTTTAAACATATGAACACATTTAAAAAGATTAATACCACTACAGTACAAGCTTTTTTGATGTGGCTGATGAAATATGAGTGGAGGATTCTAAAGGCTTTGCCTCTGGAACTGGCAGAATAGAGTTAGTTAAGAGTTCTGAGTTTAGGATTCTGCCTCTCTAACTAGCAGATACATCTGCTCAGAAATATTTCTCTGTGCTGTACAGTTTGATCCCAACTGCAGGCTGGAGAAGTACACAGCTTATACACATACTACTACTCCTAGTAGTACCAGGTATTATTAGTTATTATTCTAACCTCTTCAGCTCCTGGGGTTTGGCATATCAAGCCATAACAGTCTCTTCAAACCACTTGCCACTAAATCAGATTTTGCTCTCAGTATTTACAGGGAGCAATTACATTAGACTAAGGTGCTATTTTATTCATTTTCTGATTTTGACTACATTCTGAAGCTCAATAAGCCATTTTATCCTACTAGTTTTTGGTAGATACTCATATGTACCATCAGAATCTTGAGAAGAGACCTGAGAAGAAACTAGAATCAAGAACATTTTTAAAGCCATATTTCAATTCAGGTTTCCTGTAAGGAGCATTTGAACAAAACTTGAAATAGTGAATCCTTCTTGAGGTCTACATCCAAGATGCTTAGAAATAGCTCTGTGGCACAAAAATGGAACCAGAAAGTCTTTGTATTATAAACAAACACATCTCTCTTGATGCATAGAGAGATACATAGACACACACATATACAAGCACATGCATTTGTAACACTTTAGACTGCATTGTTTCAAGAAGATGAGAACTATGCAAATCTTGGAGACTGATCTTTCCAATATTATATCGGTCAGATGATTCCATTCTATTGAGAGAAATACCCAGAGGTTACTAGGACTACCATGTGGGTACTCCTGGATATAAAAATGGGGGAGTATTTGACTCCTGACAGTTCAGTAGGCTTACGTTATTAAACCAGAAGTGACTGAGGTCAGTGTGAATCTATCCATCCCTGTTAAGGAATAAATAGGCTTTTAAATAAAAGGATTTCTTTCTCGGATCTACTGAATAGGAAGTATGTTTAGGAGGGAATTTCCTTTTGTCCCTAGAAGACAACTATTGCTGGACTGGATGATGGCCATGCTCAAAGCCAAATTCCATATTAATCTGTCATTACATAGGATGTTCATTATGGCAGTTCTTGATACCTTCCTTAGTGCTGACAACATTCCAGGCAGACTTCTGATGAGATGCTTTAGTGTACACAGAAAGCATCATGCTTGAGTCTCAGTGAAGTAAATAGGATTTAGGCACATATTTAAGGCAATGATTCATGATACTGCTTTAAAATGTACTTGTGTTCAGACCTGTTCTACAAAAGCCCCCATAAGTCCGTTTAACTTTAAACTTAATTTAAGAATTTAGGTCTCACTGAAGCTGTTCCTCTGTTTAAATTCTTTTGCTGAATAAATATATATTTAATAAGGGATAATTATTTTAATTGGTCTTTTCACTTAGATCTAAAACATTCACCTTATAACTAATGTTTTCACTTAAATTGGAAAAAAAAAAGGAATCAGAAAGCTAATAAGCAAATTGTAGAGAAAAATGGAAGGCAATTAAACTGATGCAATACTGGGACATTTTGGAAGAAAATAACAGAGTTGTTTTTAAGCTTCTGTAGTATAGTGTATGATATTGTGGAAATTTTCAGAGACTGTGCAATGCCATTTCTATAAATATAAAAATACCTTAGTATTATGTCCAGAAACAGTTTTGTTATGTGTGAAATTTTATTTTATTTTATTTTATTAGCTCATGAAAATTCTGTGTGGCTGATTCCTGTTCACACTTACACTATGTGATGGAAGATAAATTTTTATCACTGCAGTTTCTTTGCCAAAGAAGTGTAAATGGCCCTTGAAATAAAAAGTAGGTCCTTTGAGTCTTGACACTGACATAGTTGAAGTGAAAGCTATACCAAAATAATTCAATTAATTTTATTTCATTCAGGCATGACCTGATAAGATTTCAGGGGGATGTTGGAAAAAATTTGCATTGCTGGTGTCAGAGGAAGTGCAATTAGTGTGGAGCTGATGCTTTCTTTCTCTCTGAACTACTGTGGAAAACCAGAGCAAAGGGAGTCACAGAAACTGACAGAACAGTGAAACGCACAGATAATTGAGCCCCTGGGACAGATCTACTTCTTCCTGGGAAAACTTGTGAAGGCAGAATTCAGACCTCCCCCAAACCCAGTTTATTTCTCCCATCATTTCCTTTTGCAGTGTTTCCAGAAACACCTACAATTAATAGTACAGGGGGCAAAATCAGTATTTCCAACTAAAGATCATCAGAATTAAGGGACTTGCTCTTGAATCTTGGCAAGGGGACCCTTTTTCAAACCCCACCCATCCTACAACCTAGCAGGCCACTCCAGCTACTAACATTTTTGTTATGCCTGCCCATTGTTCTGCAAAAACAGTGGGAGATTTGCTTCCTGCAACAGCAAGGACTTTTGTGGCTGTTTGCCATAGAGTGTACAAGGTACTGAGTTGCTTTCAAAGCTCTGCTCTAGTTTATCATAAGTCAGCTTGGCAGGAACCAAATTTAACTTTCTGAAATGAGACCTAGAACTTGCTTTTCTGCCTTCAAAGTCTGCAAGGTGTGTGCCACAAGAGTCTTTTGGGACTTCTAAAACCTTCTCTGATGGTGTGGGTGCTCACAGCTGCATAGGAAGAAAATAATCCCATACAAGGTTTGTTTGGTTTCGGTTTTATTTCAAATTTTCCAATCCTGTTTGTATATGTTCACTGGCAGTCCTTTTCTGCAGAGCATGGAGGGGCAGTAAAAGCCACTGTCTTAGGTTACTGAGCATTGCTCTGATACTGAAACATAAATAAAAGAAGAAAGATAATCAATGATTCTGGAACCTTTGCTTCGTCCAGATGCAGCAGTTTAAAGATACATGCTCTCCAGAGCACAAGCAGTAGGAGCTGAATGTTAAATATGCAGTTAGGGTGGAACATGAAGCTGCAGGAAGCCAGTCAAAGAAATAATAAACTGTGAAAGAAATCTGAAACGAAGTAAACAACCTTATAAAGTTGTGTGTCTCATCTGCCTCAGCAGACTTTTGATGCTGAAAGCAAAGTCAAGCCAGCGGTTTCCTAATATAAATGTAAATGAGAACATTGCTTGGCAGCCTCATTATAAGATGGCCTTTGAAGATCTGTGCTAAAATTGCTTTTCATTTTTTTGAGCAGTACAAAATTACAATTTTTTGTGCCACTACAGCAAATGCATATCCGCACGCACAGCAGCATGTAGTGGGAAATAACTTAGAGAATACATGCAGAGCATTCCAAGGATGTGAGAAGGAGTGGATTCAGACATAGAAACATTTCCACTCTTCTGATTTTTCAGCCCAAAGAAAACCTGCCAAAGAAGTATCACAGACAAAGGCATTCCCAAGGGCTTTGGACTGCAAACACATGAAAGTGAACAGGAGTCTTTCCACTGATTGCAGATGATGTTGGGGAAAATTAGTACACATGATTAGTTCACCCTGCATTGCTAAGATTACATTCCTCTAACAGAAGGATGCAATAGAGCTCTCAGTTTCTCAAATGTACACATGTTACTGCATTACAGAACAGCATGGAAATATCAAGGGCTAGTTCATCACAGCTTGTCAATAGCAGGACTGAAAAATTAATGTAACGGTATAGGAGAACACTGTATAGTGGTATAGTAGAAATAATGAATCTTTCTGAAGTGAACTTAAGAGGTTGTTTCTGCACCTGAGAAGTATTGTTATGACAATTCCAAATGTCAATCAAGTCTCAGACCATAACTAGAAAATAGTTCAATCTGTGTCAGTAAAGTAACTCCAGTAAGTGGAATCCAGCAATATATATAAAGCAGTCTTTTTATTCAGGATTTCAGTAACAAAATAAACTGTAAAAGCAAAGTCCAAAGTAAAAAAATGCAAGTTACTAAAGTACTTTCTTTGTTTTGTAGTGCTTGTGCATTAACACAAACCATATTGAGCTGAATGCAGATGTTCTTGGCCAGCTAGAGGTTTCCCCTAAGTTACTGCCTCAGCAACTGCCCTTTGACACGACATAAATGGATCCTATGCTACTTTTTGCTTTCAGGAATCTCACCACGAATTGCCAGATGAAGTTAGCATCTCAAATCAGGAAGAAACATGTTAAAATAAAACATGTATAACGCACACCTAGTGCATGAGAGTCCCCAAATGGGAATATGATTGTGTGCTTTAGTGGAATAAACTGCAGGCTTTATGGAAGTGCATCAGATACAGTCCAGTCTGTGTGATGTGCATAATCCATGTGGCCTAACAGTCCTGATACTGACATGGTTGGGCCTTGGAAACACAGTTCAGTATTAACAGCTTAGTTTGACATTTATCTTATTGACTTCAATCCTCTCCTTCAGAGGAAAGCAAATCATCTTGCCTAAGACTTCCAGACAGTCTTGATTGAGCAGGTATCTGGAACAGAGGCTTGTCCTCAACAAATCACTTGGTTGAATTCTTCAATTCAGCATCTCCCAAACGTTTAAAAGGAGACCTCTGTTTTAGAAAACAAAATCACTGCCTGCTTTTTCTCTGACCATGCTGTTTTCGCTTCATATTTTACAAATCTCACCCTGGCTAGAACTTCCATTTGTATTATTGGGTTAATCACAAGAACAGCCTGCAAATGCAACCTACCAAGCCTGAACCAAATCAGAAGAAATTCAATTTCATATTTATCTAAGGCAATTTTGACCCTTGTAGATATCAGCACTTTCAAAAAAGTGTCACTCAGGTATACAAAATCACCACATAATCTACCTTCTGAAAACCATAACCAAAAATAATTTCATATAATCTCTCTAATACTTCATGAGCATGAGAGCTTACCCCACACACAAAGTAGATTCCCTTGAAACCTGCAGAAAATATTTTTTTACATGTGTTCTCAATATTGTCAACTTGTTTGCTGCCTGGGACATGCTGCCAGGAATTCCTTGACGTTTGTATCCTCAAAACTGTTTTATAAGTGCTTGAAGGAGAAGACTAGCCACACTTGAGGGCAAAAGTCCCAGGTATTGTGTTTTAACAGTGATAGAGTGTGCTATTTCCAATTGGCCTTGGCATATTGTCTCTGCTCAGCCTCCTGTTGTAAGGGTTATACCTTACTTAGAGAGCCCCCTAAGTATCCATATTCAGTAGGTTAACACAAAAAACCCCATTATTGAAATCACTCATTATTACGCTTTTAACTTCATCGGCCTTTGAGAAATGAATGCACAGGAGCAGAAATGTCTGCGATCACATTGTCGCTCAGATTCTTCCCTTTTTTGGGGACATTTTTCTTCCTAAAAGCCTGAGTGGTTACATTGGTAAAAGAAACTACTGGAGCATTCTTGCGAAGGCAACCGCTGCACGGGGCACTGACAGCAGGGCAAGCACGCGTTGCCCTACAGGTCGTAGGGCAGTAGTGCCTCAAGCACTTCGAGCAGGATGGGCACGAGCAGGAATGTGCCGGACACTGTGATCAATCCCGGCCGCCCGCCATGCACGGGCAACAGCCGCCCCTCAGCCCCGGGCGGTGCCGGCCCTCGGCCCCCGCGCGGCCCTCGGCCACCGAAGCCCCGCCTCGGCCTCTGATTGGAGGAGAGCGCGGCGGCCGCGCCCGCCATTGGCCCCTGGGGCAGCGGTCGCGCTCGCCATTGGCTGCCGGCGGNCCTTTGTGTCGGGGGGAGATGGGTGATGTTTCGGTGGGGTCGCTTCCCGCCGGGATGATGGGAAGGGTGGAGTGGGACGCTGCGGGGCGGGGGAAGGGGCTCCGCTGCCGCCCGGTGCCTGACCGTGCCACCGCCTCGTCCTGCCCCGCAGTACGGCTTCGTCAATCACGCCCTGGAGCTGCTCGTCATCCGCAACTACGGCCCCGCCGTCTGGGAGGACATCAAGTAAGTGACTGTGCGTGTGTTTTGTGCGCGTCCGTCTGTGTGTCTGTGTGTGGATGTCTGTCTGTGTGCGCGCCTGTCCGCGGGAGCGCGCAGGGCCGGCAGCTGAGGCCGGCCGGGTACCGGGGCTCGGCGCCCCATTTGCCGCCTGCCGGGGGGTCTGCGGGGCCGGCAGAGACACCCAGGACGCGGCTCCCAGCCGTGACAAGACCAGCGCGGCTCCTGACGCGCCTCGTCCCGCTCGCGGCCTCCCTTAACGCCTCCGAGATCCGCCTTGTTCCTTCTTTCCCGGTGTCCAGGAGCCGCAGCGGGATGGCATTGATCCCCGCCATTCCCTCGGTTACATGGAGTATGTGGCAGAAGTAATGTCCTTGCATCAGGCCACCAGGTGAACCGTGAAACATTTGCATCCCTTTGTATCCCTGAAGGAACTAAGATACAGTGTTTATTTAATAAACACTGTCTAAAAATACTGTCAGATTTTGGCAATGTCTTCAGCTTGAAATCAAATTACTCACTGATTATTATAAAGAAATATATATAAGAATGTAAGTAGAGGAGTGGTTCATTTCTCGAACCTGATTTCTTGTGCCTTTGCTCTTATGGAGGTATAACATTTTTCTAAGGAGCTGACTGCCTTCACTTTAAACCTTTGATCAGTTATGAGGTTGCACTAAAAGTTTTGAATGAGTGTGCAAACAAAATTGTGTTTACCTTAAAAATAGTGGAATGAATCACTGGGCAAAATGGCAACAAAAGTTTTTAAAAGGACCTTAAAGATTACAGAGTTGTAGACTTACTTCATTGGGCTTTAGGCAACATGTGGTCAAGAAATGGTTTAATATGATCTCTTGGTAAGGCAGAAGTAGATTATCCAACTTGGAGAAAGTGGTCCTCTTTCAACTGGATGCCTTCTCTATCCCTCTGTTGCATTTATTTTGGGCCAATTTTAATATGTCAGTGTTGATGTTGATTTTATAATATATTGCCGTTGTCTTAATACAATTTTTGGAGTCAAAGGCCAGTTTTGATTGTGAGATTTTTGTTACCGTGACTTTTTTTTTCATAAAATCATTTAAGAATGTGGTAACCTTGCTCTGTACTATGAAATCAGAGAGTCATAGAAATATTCTCTGGAAGAGGCCTCTGGAGGTCATCTAGTCCAGTTGCTGTTCCAGCCTGGATTGTTATGGGCACTAGATCAGGGCTCAGCTATGACTTTTGTCTAGCCAAGTCTTTAAAATCATGAAAGGTGAGTCCACAGTTGTGGTTCAGCAGGCATGCATTGTTCTATTGATCCCTGACAGGTACTCTGTAAATTACTGTTTGCAAATACAGTTCTGTGCATACCACAGATGAACCTTTCGTGTATGCCACAGAGTTTTGTGATGTAAGTGAGGCAGTTATTTTCCTTCTGTACTAAACATTTCTAAACACAATGATCTATTTTGAATTCCTAGGTTTTGATTTTTTTTAATGACATATGTAAATTAAGAAGTGATAAAATAGTGACGCACACGTCATTTTCCATTAAAATAAAAATAAATAAAATAAATATATGTATAAAATATGATGTTCACTTTTTCTTGGCATGGCATCCCTTACCAAGATGCCTTGAAGTATTGTGGACCACTTTTTTGTCCAGATTACCTACTGAATATGTATTTGTATTTAAGATCAATCCATCAGAGAAGATATAGAGTTTCATCTTCTAGTGTAAGACCATGCTGCAGACTGTCAGAACACAGCCATAATTCCTGATGCATCCTATCTTTTTACATTTTTGGAAACACCTAATAGAATACTGAAGGTGACTAAAGCCCATGAGGAATATTACTCATACAACATTTTGGAGAAATTCAACAGAAATATACAAAATACTTCTCTAAAGTCAGCTGTGAAAATTCAGGAAGCTTGTGTGTCCTGTTTCTACTTTTCAAATGAGAAACATTTATGTCTTTTGGCAGCCCAGCAGGTAGGCTCTGCTGTTAGCTCACAAGAAGATGGCTCTCTGGAAGGAAACTAGTGCTGCACCACCCAGCAGAAGATTGGAATGTGATCTCCAAGAAGGAGCCGATGCATTTGCAACAGCTGCCATAGTTTCCTATGTGAAATTGGTCACAGTGGGGTATTCATTCAGCAGGATTTCTCAGTTGTGTATCCTAGAGTTTGGAAACCAGTAAACCAACCCTTCCTGGAACATGTTATCATGGTGCTGATTTAGGGAATGGTAGTGTCAACTGGTAGCCAAATGATGTTGGGAAAAAGCTTGGATGTTTTGTCTTCTATAAGCAAATAGAAACTTCTTGCAAAACTGTTTTCGTTAGAACTGTTAATTATTTAGGAAACAGCAAGAAAGTACAGAACAATGTTGTGGCATGCTGAGTTGAATCAGCCGAATCACTGATGACTGGAGAAATAATTATTGAAGTCAACAGTCTTTGGCTGTTTCAAAAAAACAAGAGGAACTTTGCACTGTTAGTGAGGTTGAATTTGCAATAAAACTTCAGCATTTTTTTGAAGTAGAGAGGCCTCCGGCTAGTTCAGTACAAAAATTCTTATCTAAGGTTTTTTGGGTTTGGTTTATGTAATGTTGAGCTGATCAAATACTGCTATTTTGTTCTCTCTGAAGTCACCACAGAAGATGTGAATCAGCATTGCAGAGTGGTAGGTTACAATTGCTGAGTGATTCTCAAATGCCAGCAGGTGAATTTGTACTTAGTATTGATAGAAGGGAAAAGAAAACAGAAGTCAATAAACTGAAGTAATGAAATCTGGTAATTCTTAAGAAAAGTGCATTTACAAAAGTTAAATACTGAATTGAAAGGTATTCTCCATCTGAAACATGGAAACTCTTCTGTAGCTCGTTCAGTCAAAAGTGGTGTTGAATGAAGATCTTGCATACAGAATTTGGGTACACGAATGGTTGAATTTGATGCTGTTAAAAGAATGGTGTTTTCAGTGTCACCACTTACTGTTAACTGAGTTAGAATGATGATTTCAAGTCTCCATGTCTGGTATTTTGTTCATTTTTCAGCATTATTGTAAAAGCATGATCTATCAGAAAAAGATACATATTGGTATCTAATGGCCCAGAGTGGAATTCTTGAAAAAGTTAGCCTCCATGTTATTTTCATCCACTTTAAAAAAAAGCATAACTAAACAACAAACTTCCCTTATACATCATATAATTAGGTACTAAGTTCATGGAAAAATAACAGGATATACTTTGATATAGGGCTTGAATTTCCTAAAGAGCTAGAATTAAAATGCTTGACACACAAAATGGTTCAAAGCCTTCTATTTCTGAACCAGCATTCTGAATCCCAAATAGGTTGAATTTAAAATAAGACTAAGAAAGCTGGCATATAAGTAATGAAAGTTAATCTTGACTTATGGAGCCTTTACTAATTTTCTCAACAGCGAAGTCTCAAAAATTTGCTTTTCCTTATGGTTTTCTCTGACTGCCACTTGCAGAATTGAGAATTTGAATTAATGAACAGGGTTTTTGTGGTGAAGCCCTAGAATCATTAGAGGGATGTAGCAAAGCTGGATGAGCAAGAGAGAGTGAGAGGAAAGTCCTTCTGTTGTTGCCGAATTCTGCAGTAACAGATTTTTCTTGGTGGAAAGCGATGATTCACCATAGTCCTTTCTTTTGCTTACTGGCAGTTGTAAGCTGCACGAACACTGCTCGTTGTCATTCACTATTTCAGTCCTTGAAAGGGGAGACCTAGGACCTGCGGTGCAATGGAGACAGACTCCTTTGATCAGTGCTTCACTAGCTCTGCGAAGAGTTGCTAGTAAATAAGCAGTTAATGTAGAACCGTTTTTCACTTCTGCTGAGAAAACACTTTTCGTTTGTTCCTTCCATACTTAAGAGAAAACCTCTTCTGAATCCTTTATTTTGTACTTGTTACATCCAGAGGGCTGGCTTAGATTGCGTGGCCACAACTGCAATGGCTGTTCTCAGGGGTGGTTCTCAAGATTCCTTTGGCATTAGATATCTTCAAGTCCTCTGCAGCCAACATAAACTGAAAGTTGTCCGGCCTGGCCATTCCCACATACATGCAATTCCATGCTCATGTCTGTTTAAGGCCAAGTTTGTACTGCTGGGTGATACAGTAGCATGTGGACACCATTGTAAGTAGTACAGTGGAATTACTGTCCATATACCTGTCCAGAACAATGCAGAGAGATTACTCATATTGTCAAAATAAATAAAAATTTCCAGGGCTTAAGAAATTATATTCCCTAGTATGTTTCTATGGTGGGCATATTTTTATGGTGTGTGATAGTACATTTTTAAAAGACGCCTCTATCATAAAATCTGAGCTTTTCCCAACAGATATCACTTATGGCTGAGCTGAACAGCTAATATATGTGAAATTCTGATCACTCCATTCAGCAGTGCTGAGGGTTTAATTGTGTAACAAGTATTTTCATATATGTCTTCTTGAAACAGCTCCAGGTCACTATGTGGGAGCTAGAGCAATGTTGTCAGCTGGGAATATGTACAGAGTCTTTTTTTCCTGTGTTTCCTGACATTATTCCTCTGTGTTCAATTAAATGAATACAGGATTTTCCCACGGGCTCCTAAATCTGCATTGGGGCCAGGTTAGATGCTCAAACTGTGACACTTTCAGACATACTACCAAGAAAATGAATGAGAATTCAAAAATCTAAAAAAGAAATGCACTAAAATGCTTCATCACAAGCTCGTAGAGTAAATTAGTATTTTCCCCACACAGGTATATGAAATATCTGGATTTGAGAAATGAAATGGCACAGCTAGTCAGCCACAGTCTTCATCTTCCTTCTGTTTTTATGGCAGAAGTCCCCACAAAAAGATACAGTGCGGAAAAACTAGAATGGAAGTTGAAACTCAGCGTGTGCTAAAAGCAACTACCTTGAAGTGAAAACACTTTTTATTTGATTTTGGAGAAGTGTTCAAACTTGCACAGTAGAAAAATAGGCATTTTTTGCCCCTTTGCTGTTTGTACCTTAGCATAGGAATATGTATATATATATCAAAAAATAGCTTTATATCCATGGTGGTCATGATGCCTTAAGTTTCAGCTTTCATATTTTTTTAGATTCTGTACTGCCTTAATGTGTCATTTTGGACTTCATATAAAGTGTTAGTAAGCTCTCTTCACAGGGTAGTTAGACAATTAACCTCAATATGTAAATGGACCAAAACTTAAAAAAGTGGGAAAACTCATGACTAGTCATCCATTTTGGGTCCATCTTGAGCAGAGCCCCAGCCAGGTTCTTGTACTGCTCAAGGTGTACCATTAAAGGCCTTTTAATAAATACCTACTTTACTCCTTAACTCTGTCTAGCCTCCCTTTTAGGTCAGTCTCTCAAAGCATCACTCAGTGCTTAATGTGGAATTAAAGCATCTTCTCCTGCCTTTGCCCTGTTTTGTCCTTTGGAGGGGTTAGGATGGCGTGTGCTGTCCACACTGAAATGCCAAGACTCCAGGTCTGGGGAGCCTTCTGGCCAGCACAAACTTTACAGGGACCCAGTGGTCTGGAAGTGCGTACTACAGAAGAGCTAAAATGGCTTGTCCTAGGAGGAAGGAAACTTTTGTTACCCGAGCTTCACAGATTGTCACCTACCAAGGCTCCAGGCTCTTAGAAGATTTTTTTTTCTGTAAGTCTCCTGTTATGGTTAAAATAGTGAAACACCGAGGATTGATAAATTGTCCTGGAGCAATGTGGAAAAGGAAAGTGTAAAGCTATTCTGTTTCAAATTGGGTTCAGCTGAAGTGGTAGAAGACTGTACAATTTGGGGAAGTGAAAGACACTGCAGGGCCTGAAAATAAAAACTAAACTAAACAGACAGGAACTTCTGCATCCTATTGGTGAAGGTTAACATAGGTCGGTCTGTAGTGACTTGGTGTGGCTTTTGCAGTGAAATGTAGGTGATTTAAGAATACATATTATTGGGTAATTCTTCAAAGGCATTCCAAGCTGTTAGGTTTATTAGTAGTGCTGCAAGTTGTCTACTTAAGTCAGGAAGGGTAGATGCTTTTATTCATTTGCATATCTAAAAATGGTACTCCACTGATTTCACTAGCATTTAGATAATTAGGAACTCATTGACAGGATGTGCTATTCTGATTAGTTATATTTGTAGTTACATTCTAAACCAGTAAATAATATAAATAAATATTAAATGCCTTTAAGAGAATATTTAATTATTTTTTTTACAGGACACAGACTTGGATTGCATTGTTTCCTGGGAATTTCTCACATAGCAAAAATTGTCCATTTTTATGCTATTTAAACAAAGCAAATAATAAAAAATGTTTTTAACTGCAGAATTAAGGCCCTAGCATGGTTTACTTTGTCTGTATGCTGAGTTCAGAAAGTCATTTTGTCAGAGATGGTTTTTTCTTTTTACTAATATATCAAAACACAACTTATGTTTGTTGACAAATCCTATGAGAATCAAGATTTTGGCCTACTGCTATTGCTTAGCACACTGTTTAGAAGTAGTAGTAGCTGCTACTATAGTGTAATTTGCCTTTTCAGAAACCTAGGAAAATATGCACAACAGCTCTAGTGAAAGACTGTTTTAAGTGGCAATAGCAAGCTCTTAAGATTTGTGGGAATTTAGGTAATTTGTAGGTCTGATGCTGGTAGACTGTAAAGTCCATAAAAGTGGTTTTGAACATAAAAAGTGCTTAGTATCTTGAAAAACCAGAACCACTCATCCCATACTGGGCACCCTAATGAATGAAACCTTTTTGATCTGTGGTGTTCTTGCCTATTTTAAATGGAAATGGCATAATTGGTCTCATGAGATTGTTGGAGAGCTAATTAATGCTTCTGCATGCAATTAGTGGACATCAATTTCACAGGAAGACTTTTTAGAAAGGAATAATTCTCTCTTCAGAACTGGATTTGAAAACTGCTGTAAATCAAGCCTGAGGTTATATATTGAGGAATGGGATAAAAAAATCCCCACAAAATAGTTGTACATTAGTGGAGTAGGATTGAGCCTCAGTACTGAAGGAACTGGAAGCCTGGAGGAAAAGGAACAGGTTCTGTGGGCTCATGGCTGTGACTGGGATGTTGTGTCATACAGGCTCAGGAACAGACAGGGAAATGTTGCTTGGAGCAAACTGCTCTGATGTTGCTGAGTGGACCTGAGTTCATCTTTCCTGCTTTCACTAAACTGAAAAAAAAAAAAATTACCAGATGCTTATGGCTCTTTATGAGACATGTTCTGTTTCTTTGTAATTGTTCTGGAAAGTGTTTTTCAAGTTTTCAGCTGACCGTAGTTTCTATATATAGGGCAGCCCTTTAAAAAGCATGTGAAACAGTGCCATAGTCTGTAAGAATCTGTCTGCAGTGGTAACAGCGTCACTTCTGGTAGAAGTTGGATAATCATCAGCTTAGAATGTAAAGATTTTGGAGAAAGCCTGTTTGTGTATGTAGGTACATATGCAAATAAGTGTTGATGTGCATACCTATGTGTACATGCATATCATGTCTGCATAATCACCATGTGGCCTGGGCAATAAAAATGCAAACTAAACAGGAAATAAGAATCAAATATCTCTACAAAATGTGAGGTGGGGCACTTCACTTAGTAATCATCTGTAGTGGAAGCAAGTGAAAAGCCTTCCAGTTATCTTTGCCATTTCTTGTTAAAGGTTGACTTGCAAGGAGAACCTTGCTGCCAACCTCCTTGTAAATTTCTAAGTGTAGGTTTTGGTGTGTCTTGGACTTCAATTTTATTTTCTCCTATTAATGCCTTTGGGATTTCTCCCATCAAAATGCTGGTTTTCCTGTTCCTTTCTTCCTTCTCCTTTCTTTCTCCAGGAGCTGTAGAAGTCTGGGTGAGTTACGGAGTTTACCACGTAGACATGCATACTGTATACTGCAGTGGTGGCAGTCAGTCCCCTGTGAATCTTCTTTCCTTCTTTATTGAGCTCTTGGGAGTTTGCTCAGTATTTCCCTTTCCCAGCCCACAACTAATTATTGTAAAGAATGCTTGCTTTACAGTTTACTTGAAATTACTAATTCTTTCATGCTCAAAAGTGTTGCGGACATACTGTGTTAATTATTTTAACTGTCTTGTCCCAGTGAACACTAGTGAAAAAGATTGACTATTTACTAGAGTTTATATTGTGAATCCATTCTTATTTTGGATCATGTAGTTCTGCAGTGGTCTGTTAAAAAGCAAAAAAAATGGAGGTTTTGCTGCCTCTTTTAGTACTAGTGCTAGTTACCGAGTCCTGAAGGCAGTGTTCTGTTCAACCAATCTCAACAATTTTGAAAAAAATACAGATTGCCTACAAGTAGACATGAGAAAGACACTTTGGAAACCCATTAGTGGTGAAATGACAATAGGTGATTTCTTTCTAATCCATATCCCTTTTAACATAAATGAGTTTTTATCCAGAAAGTAACATTTCTTTTTGTTTATGTTTTTAAGTCCATATTTCATACTATTCCAAAGGTTTAATCAGTATTTTATAATTATTTTTTTAAGTAGTGCTGAACAGCTGATTCTTCATGGGTAGGAAGGTTAATATTTACAAGCTTTGTAGGATCAGGACACTGTATTTCCTGCTCTTTCAGTTCCTCACAGCAGAAGGACCTGCTTGAAGGTCAGGAGTTAAACTGAGTGGATGCCAAATTCTTTAATTCCTCTGGGAAAAGGTTGGCGAAAAGGAAATACTGGCATGTTATGAAACTTGGTGTAAGTGTTCTTGCAGTACCTCTCAGATACTTCGCAGTTTTCCCAGAATTAAGTGCTTTTAGACATGCCAGGATAACAGGTGTTATAAGCACATCATTCACTCTGGTTAATGAAATGCATGAAAGAGTATTTTGTAAATACCATTCTTTTTATTCCACTTACGTAAAAGGAAGCAAAATAATACTAGCTTTATATTTTTAATAACATTTTTAGTGTTTGTAGTAGCAGCAAGGAACTTGTACTTTTGTTAACTGTATCTTTTAGTATTATCTTGTTTTGAAAACCTACATTAAACACTCCTGTATCCAGCCTGTAAAACTGGGAAATAGCTCAGAACTGTGAAGTCTATAAATACACTTATTTACTTTACCCAGAACATCATTTTCCTGGACAGATTCCCATTTTTATTTAATCTTGTAACTTAATATAATTTATGTTCTTCCCAGCTGGGTATTTTAAAATATCTTTGGACCATCCAAAACATGTACAAGTCTATTTTCTTTTTTTCTTTTTCGGAATAGTGGCTCAATATTTTTAATAACTTTTAGTAAAGCATCTTTGTGAAATACGTGAAAAAAAGATGGGAAGCATTTTGAAAAAAAACAACTGTCTGCAAAGTAGTATGAGCAGTGGATTTGCCATTTTAATGTAAATGAGTTGTGAAGACAATGATTCTGTGTTCACAGATACCATCTTTAGTTCTGACCCATGTAACTCTGTTTAAGAGTGCTACTCTTGGAACGGAATTACACTTGACTTACTCCTATCAGTGAGATCAGAGCCATGCTGTGTTTCTAAGTGCAGTAGAGTTATTTTGTCGTTAAAATTGTTTTGACTGATCTCTTCAGTTTAATGAGCACTTTTTCCATCCTTGGTACACAAAGAGTAGTGAAGCACAATGGTGGCAAAAGTCCCAACAGAAAAAATACATATGATGGAAGAAGTCCTGGAGGTGGTCTTGGAACTAGCTGCTGTTTTTGGTGTGTTCAAGGTGACACACCCAGTGCGCCCACTTCGGACTGAGTTTTGGTAGGAAGAGATCCAGTTGTGCCTTTGGGACAGTGGATGATCTCTTAAAGTGACAACAGCAGCTTCTGAGTAATGATGTTATATCACAGAGAAGCCTATGCATCTCCAGGATGCAAAGTAGTTGTTTCATGCGGTCTCCTACCATATTTTTTCTCAAGATCTGCTGCATGCAAATGGAAAAGGTTCTTTTTCTGCAAGAATTTCTTAAGATTTCAGCTTTTTGACTGGCTACAGAAGCAGGATAGCAAGTATGACTTCACGGGAAAAAAAAAGGTTTTGTCAGCAGCAGATCTTCTTGATTATGATTTATGCTAATTCACTTTAAATGCTACTGCAAAATTCACTAAAACTCACCTTGTGCAGAATGGGCTATATGAGTAACACCAGCCTGATGTGACGTCTTGTCCAGCTGTGTTGTCTCTAAAATCTCCAAAGATGGCAGAAGAAATCCTTTCTACATCAAACCTCTATGACAAATAAAAATGTGCGCATCCTGTGCTTAAAAATCTGAAGTGCAGGATCTGTTCTGATTTTAAGAGTAGTTTTTCTTGGAATGCTTGTCTACACATAGCATTTCAGCCATTTCTGTGAATTATTAACATTACCTTTGGACATTAGTAGTGTGTTTACAAATACTGAACTGGTTGCACGAGGGGAAGGGTTTTCAAAGGGACCATTGTACACAGATGTATCACCTGTAATGCTGTTCTGTGCTGCTAAATCAACAGCAGTTTGGGGAGTATTAGCATGACTGATGGAGGAAAGGCTTTTTTAAGACTTGATCCTGCCTCGATCTAGTCAAGAGGAATTCTTCCACTTATTTCAAGGCCAAATGTTTATGTGAAAAATATCTTCTGTATAGTTGTTATTTGCCGTGGTGCAATGGTTAAGGTTCTACTCTTGCCCAAGTAAACTGCCACACATTAACCTGGATAATAGAAACATTCTGGAGAAAAACAAAAGCATTTTAGAAGAGTTTGTACTGGAATCTTTGTTTCCCACAATTGAAATAGCTCTATGTAATCATTCAAAATTAGTCTAGAGTAAATAAAAAGCACTGCCAGACTGTAGAAGTTAGGACAGGCATGTCATAGGATGTAAGTTTTGAACCATGAAATATCACATCTTGTGTGACATGAGTCAGTTCAGGGAGAGTACTAAAATCCTGTTTTGAACATAAATTTACAGAGGGGCAAAACCCACACTTATTTTGTCTCTACAGATGTAAATGAGACATTATTTGTAAATTCTGTTCTATTTGACTTGAAAGTTATTTTGAAAGAACAGCCATATAAAAGTGAAAAGTTTGCTACTGTAATACTGCTCTTCACTAAAGAATTAAGCAAAGTTTGGGAATTTGCCAGAGCTTGTTGCTTTTGGCTTGTTTCCAGTTAAGTTCTTAAGAAAGCTACCAACATGTTATTGCTGTTAATGTCTTTGTGATCAAACACCACAATCTGCAGAAAACATTAGAACTATGCTAATTTCCTCCCATAATTTTATCTGGTCAAAAACTGTAACTTAAGATTGCAGCAAAACATTTCAAGGGAAATGCCACAGGTTTTTTTTGTAAAGCGATGGATTATGAAGTTTTCTCTGAAATGTGGTCAGCCAAATACAAATGTAAGGAATTACACCAATGGACAGCTGGCCACAGCAGCCCTGCAAAGCTGACAAAGCAGCCTCACTCTTAGCATTAATTATAACAGTTTTCATGACACTATCCTATGTTTCTTCATATCACCCTTGCTATAAAAACCATTTCCTTAATGTAAGTGCAGGCAGCTTTGAGAAATCAGGTAATTAGGTGGGAAAACTGCAGCTGTGAGGAAACAATTTGAGGTGGAATGACTGGAATGACACTGCCCTGTTTCCTGAGCTGCCGGAGGTCACTCATGGTCAGTCTGTCTGGTGCTGATAGCTCTGATGCTCTCTCAGACAAGTTATTTAGAGGCTCTGATGTTTTGTAGACCTGCTGAAAGATCAGTGCCTTTGAAAAAATAGGATTGCTTTCACTTTGCAGTGGCCATTTTGGATGAACTCACAGCAGCATTTTCCTATCACATACAGTCTTTAAGACTAGTATTTCAGAGAGGAAGACTTTTGGAAGCTCTCACTGCTGTTAGATTACTGAGGGAAGCAGGAGGGCTTCAGAAACCTGTCCACAATCACTCTGGCTATGTGTTGTCTCTATGCAGAGCAGCTTCTGTGAACAGGTGATGAAGCAGACAGGGAAATTCATCTAGCAGAAAAATAATACAGAATAACTAACTGAATTTTATTTCTGCTCAACACCTATCTAAATTGCTGGGATGTACCAGCACAACAGATCTTAGAGGTATGGAGAAGAAATTGGCTTGGAAAGGAAGAAGAAAGTTCTGAAATTTAATAATTTTCAAGCATGCATCATAAAAAACCAGTTTATCTTCTGACACAGGCTTAGATTAGCCACTGTCATGGTATTTGCCATATTTGTAGAACAAGCAAAGAAATTTTTGTCTGCATGGTTTTAACTGAAATGTGTAATCCCCTGCAGGAGTAAATATTTACTTCGACAATTTTTCTAAAAAAAATTTTGCTGAATTTTAAATATTTTTAATGGGAAATACATCGGTAAGGCTACAGAGAAGATGGCTGCTGAGTGATCCAAAGGATCTAGAGTAAACTAGAAGAAAATAGTTAAAATACTTAAATGGAGTAGACTGAAATAACTGAAATAACCAGTGGTGATTTTAAAAAGTGGTTGCTCAGAGAAATTGCAGATATTTACAAAGACTTTGACAAAGTAAACTAAAGATAAATAAAATAAGAAAAAAGAAGCATGGCTTGGCACAGAGAAGTAAACAGGAAAAGTTCCAGTCAATGTAGTTGGAAAGAAAGACAAGAAGTTTTGAAAGAGATACCAACATCATCAAACTGGGTCAATTTTTCATAGAGAAAATTCTCACACAGAAAAGCTGTGTCTATTGGACTGTGCAAGTATGCAGTATTTTTGAGGATGTTCATTGCTTTTCCAGATGTGTGTTTTATCCTTTGTGGTTTGGCTCAGATCAGGGAGACTAAAAGAAAGCACAGCATGTATCAGAGATGTGGGAAAGTTTGTTCACCCTTTGCAAACATGCCTCCAAACTGTAGCTGACTTGTAGTTACATCCCATGTTGTGAGAATCAAAGAATCAAGATGGGGTTTTTTTCTCATATTCATTTCAGTTCTGTTCTTAGGAAATGTAAACTTTACCTTCTTGTCCCTGGCTGATCTCTTATGTTTCAAGACATCATCTCCCACTAACTACTCCTCCTGCTTAAGACCCTGCTTAATTAAGGTTATTATAATATTTTTCATGTCATTAGATAGAGGATGACGTTTCTTTTATGTGGAATTATGAGAGATATTTAGTTGCATCTCCCCTATAGCTTTGTCATATTCCTTTATGAAAGTTGCTTAGTTTGTTTTCAGTTCATGGTTCTTAGAGTGGGTATAAAAATGCTTATTTCACGTAACAGTTACAATACTTCAGTTATTAATAAATAATATATTTTTTGAAATATAAAAACAATGTTGTGTAATTTTTGCATGGTGGGAAGAATGTGAGGAGCAAGATTAAAGGAAGATGAAGAGGAAAAAGAAAATAATTCATTAATAATAATGAATCAAAATTATTGATGATGATGATTATTATAATTAATAATAATTCATCCATTAAGTGACCAGATTATCAAAGACTGATGATTACAAACTGGAGGGTTAAAAACCAAGTCATTTCACCTAGATCAATAGAATACTGCCAAATGAGATTGGAATCAGTCCTCAGCAGTACCATTTGCCATCCAGAACTTTTAAGATCACCAAGAGTACTTAATTCTCAGACCTCTCCCCTTTGAGTACCTCAAGAAACATTTCTGTTTCTATGAATGGATAATTCCACTACATCTGTAAATGCTTGAATTGTTCTGCAGGCATTATTACTTTGTATTGATTAATTTTTAAAATCAATGACACCACTTCAGGAAATTAAACCAAGAGAAATTTGGAAGTTAGAACTATTGGCACTGTAGGCTTGAGCCATATCTCAAAGAACATTTCTTTGTATTTACTCAGTTTACTAGTTATACTCTGGTAAAAGCTCTTCATTACCATGGTACTAGTAAATAATTGTTTACTCATTGTCCTCTTTCATTTGTACAATAGGAAAATAATTAAACTACTACCAAGTTGATGAATGTCTTGATTTGCATCCCTTGTGCTTAGATTTTTTAAAATACCTACCTCATAATCTGCCTTTTTTATAGTTTTTCTGATTCTAAGGGGTTTTTTTTCTGAAGAGCAACATCGTGGTTTTTTGGTGTGACGTAAGATGTGATTCAGTAATTCACTTCAAGCCTTTCCTGTCTCTTTGCCTTTCTTTTGACTTCCTAAAATGAACTGTAGCATAGAGATACATTTAGATGAAAGGATAATTTCTTTTGAATGAGGTAGCTTTGACCCTCCACCTGCAAGTGTACTAATGATGCCATGATCATATTAGTTTTGCTGAGCCAAAATATATTCTATGTTCATCAATTAGAGCATGAGTACTTAAAAATGTCTCCTCTTTCGTCACTATTTCTGCAGAGCACACTGTCTCTATAGAGTCATTGTAGGCAACACCACAGGAGGTGAACACCTATTTTAAAAAACATACTGAGAAAGAAGGCTATGCTCATTTCCCAGATGAAGACTTCAACAAAAAGGACACAACTTCATCAGAGAGCACAGCAGGCCCCTCTGCACATCTCATCTGCTGAAGGAAAATTTGCAAGGGAAATAAGAGCAAACGCTGAATACTGCTTTACTTGAAACTGGGCAGAGACAGGGCCATGTCCATTGGCATGCTCTGTGTGCAGCAGGACCAACCACATGGGCAGCTGGCTCTTCAGTGTCCTGGGGTCTGCCTGCCTGTGGAGGTGCTCCCTGTCCCCCTCCCAAGAGCTGGGACTTGGCCATTCCTTCAGCACCAGTGGCCTGGCTCCTGTGCTGTGCACATGGGGTAAAACAGGGAGGAAGGCACTTGTGGGTCTTCCCTAGTAATTCACTTGTGCCAAATGCGAAGCTTGGAAGGCACGACAGTTCATTGTCTGGGGGATCAACTTGTTTTCCTCAGTAAAAAAATATAGCCTACAGATTTGTGCTGCCTTTTGGACAAGCTTCTGACTTGATGTTAAAGTTGAAGAGAATAATAAATGACCCAAAAAACAAAGCAGTAATTTTGTTTTGGTTTTTTACTTAGTAGCAGTAGTGAGTGTGCAGAGGACATATATATGAGTCTTGTCTTAGACCTGGGGTGTAGAGTTGTTTCCTTCAGTGAAAAAATGTATATTTTTATTGTGCTTTAGTTAAGTAGTGACACTTTACACATGAGAATTGATGTGCAATGTGAAAAAAAGACCTTGCAAAATCCTAGCATCCTTTTTCTTCCTATCTACTAGGCATGTGCAGAACTATGAAAAAAGATACTTGATTTGGTGGTACCTGCATCTGTGTTTTAAATTCCTCTTTGGACATATATGCAAATGTTTGTTAGGAACATCCCATGCCTTTTGTAAATAATGTATAATTAAAATGTGATGGAATGAGAAAGCTTAAAAAGTGTTTAAAGAGCACACCATGGGCTGCATTATTAGATAGTCTCTTATTTTAAAATGCAAATTGTGTCTTTATTAGTACAGCAACTTTTTTGAGGCTCTGTACTGAAAAATCATGTTTATTTTCTTGTAGCTATTTATTATTTTCAGAACACTTGTGGTCTGAAATATCTGTGTTGTACACTAATGACTGAGATATGGAACAAATTTATTCTTAATTTTCTTTCTTGAATAACTCTACAAACTTATTTTATTTTATTTAAAAGACTTCTATCCATATAGTGCTTTTCCCTCAAGCAAAAAGATTTTATTCTATTTTCTTTTTAGGAAGGAGGCGCAGCTGGATGAAGAGGGACAGTTTCTGGTCAGAATAATTTACGATGATTCCAAAACCTATGACCTCGTTGCAGCTGCAAGCAAAGTCCTTAGTAAGTAATACAGATACCTTTGCCCATTCATCACAAAAAAGTTATAGCCTCTTGCCCCCCAAATCTGTGTAGTAGAGAGAAACAAAATTTAGCACAGGGGAAGTGAGAATTGAGCATTGGTCAGAGAATTTTTTTTTTAAATCTCGGGAAAAAGAATTGTATTTCTTTTATTTCTCTAAGGAAATTTTACTCCTTTTACTGCTTGAAATTATTTCTAGTATTTCCAAAGTATTCCATCTTAAACTGGAGAAATATACCTCACCCACACAACATGGGCAATGCAACAAGTAGTTGTGAAGTAACAACATCCTGCTGCAACTGCCTTCCAATAGACCCAAGTTTCAACCACTGCTGCAAGAGCAGTGAATGAATGAATGAATGAATGAATCCTTGATCTCTGCTGAAGAACAGTGCTGAGTCATAGAAATGCTTCTGGCATGGAGATATTTAATTTAATTGCATATCAGCCATTGATTTGGGTTACATTCATTTTCAGTCATTGCAGCTCTGGTTTGGAATTTAAAAGGTAGAATTATGCACATCAGCATTATTTTATCTGCAGACCCAAGTGCGGTATGAAATTGTTCTGCATCAGTAATTTGCCAAGAATCTATAAGACTGATGACTATCATAATGTTGAATTGGAGCAGCTGATGTGGTTTCATGCTATTGTAAATTAGAATTAACTCTGCTGAGGCGAGCACTACTGACAACCAAGTTCCTTTATTTTCAAGTAGTGATTCATTTTTCTCCATCAAAATCTAAATGCTATACATGTGTGAAACATACAATGCAGTGAAGTAATACTGGTAATTGGTAAATCCTAATGAAATTCCTGTATTTCTCAGGATTTATAGCATACTCAGTATTTGCCATATGAACCCTGAATCTTGCTTTGTTCTTGACCTACTGCATCTGAGTAGTGTTTATGAATATAAGAGTAAAGAAATAAGCTAGTGCATGAAATACAGTGTTTGGATTGAATCATATTTTCCTGTTTTAACTAGATCTAAATGCTGGAGAAATTCTTCAAATGTTTGGGAAGATGTTTTTTGTGTTTTGTCAAGAATCTGGTTATGATACAATTCTACGTGTCTTGGGCTCAAATGTCAGAGAGTTTTTGCAGGTAAGAATTTTGTGCCAAATTGTTTCAGACACCAGACACAATTATGGCCTAGTCAACAGAAATTTAATTTGAAATTCCAAAGAGAAATTTGGAACAGGAGTATTCATTTGCAGCTAATTGGGGCGGGGGGGTGGAGCAGGGGCAAGGAGAGGGACAGGGAGGGAAATGTGTTAAGCGGAAAGACTTAGCTTATTTATAGTAGCAGAAAATATCAGGCTTTATGATATTTCTTCTATTATCTCTGACTAATTGTAGATACTGGATATTTCTAATAGTATGTTATGTGCAGAGCTAGGGCTCATAATAGATTATCTCTTAAGATGTTATCCTTCATAAACTGAGGGTGGGATACTGCAGAACAGCATGATACTGTACTATAAACAAAAGCAAAATAAAAAAGATTCTTTAATAGAGTGGAAGAAATGTAGGGTCTTCTCTAAAGTGTTATTTTTAAGTGTAGAAAAATGGCCTTCCTTTTTTTGTCATGTGAAGATTGTTCACTTCAGTAAGCACTTTGTATTTAAGATTTGTGATCTATATCATTCTTGGAGAGAATTGTGTACTGTAATGAGGTTAAAAGCATTGCACTGAAGATTGCCCAAAAGCTGACTGTCAAAACAGTTGATTTTCTCTGAAAATGTAGTAGCCTCTTGTCATCTGTACCCTTAAAATCTCTCCAGCATTAAGGGCAAAAGAATCATAGTTTGCTGGATTACTTGAATAATTAATTGTGTGTGTCACCACCCCAAAATCTGCATCTTTCTAGAGCATCCTAGATGCAGTCAACCCAGACTTCTTGTACAAATTCCACAAACTGTAGTCCCTGGGCAGACAGGGTTTGTGTATGTTGCAACATGTGCATATCATGAGTGATTTGTAAACCAGTCTATTTACAGATAGCATCCTTTATATTTTATAGCTTCATTCACAGGCTGCTCTCAAAGCAAGCCTTCAGATAAAAGTAATTTCCAAAGATAACTCCTGTACTGAAGTTGTGGCTAAGGCTGAGCAAGAATAGGGGAGGAAAAAAAACCGTGTAGCTGGCCCATTGCATCATCACTTTGGTTACTCATGCATGGGCCACAAATACAGATACTGTTTGCTTTCCCTCATGCCCTTTTCCATATAATACACTTCTCTTTTCATTCCTTACCACATGTGCTGGTGAAAGGACTGGGCATGTTTATTATACACACCAAACACATATAAAAGTGGAGACAGCTTACATTTATGTTTTTGTAATGACAGCATTTTAAGCTGCTTTGTTTGAATTTCAGTGTTAACAGATGACCTTGGCCATTATATACTTCTCTAAATGTTAACAGGACTAATGTATTAGTAGCTGTGCCAGAAATGTACTTCTTAGTTTTTTATTACAATGGAAAATCAACAGTATGTGTGATTTATTACTTTTGCATCTTCCAGCAGTCATATTAGGTCAGGAAACTACTTTATACACCTGTTACAAAAATAGGTCCGGGTTGGGTTTAATGTCCCAGACTTTTCTCAGGTTCTTAAAATACATAATAGAGTTCCAAAAGGTGCTTCTTGAAGTGTATACTGAGTCCAGGATATATACAAAATAATTGAGAACTGCAGCTTTTTAAAATACATGAAAATAAATCTCACACTTATGTTCTGTTTCCTTTGACATCTCAAAAAATTTGGTTTATTCATAGTTGAAACACAGGTACTTGAAGCTTCATGAAAGAGGAAAATAAAAAGGGCAGTTAAATCAAATATTTATACTTTATATGAAAAACACAGTCATGGAAAATTTGCAGATCATGTTGAAAGACACTGTGCCAAAGAGAAGCAGTGTGAAAAGAGGTACCTCCTAAGAAAGTGTGCTTTTATGTTCAGTTTAGTAGCTTTCTATTGAATGAAATTCAAAGTGGTTAGTTCTCTCATTTAGGGAATTGTTTACATGGCTGTTTAGGTTTCTGTGATTGCAGTGCAATAGAATTCAAGGATTAACTCCTCTTTTAGATAAGTCTCCAGATGCTGTGTGCCACACAGCACTGAACAGCATACCTTTGTATTTCAGGTGCCAGCCACAACTCTCACTTTTAGACAGGCCAGGATCAGCCCCATTTAGTATGACTGCTTGTTCTTGCTTGGAGATTGCCTTGTGTTTCCTCATGAAGCTGATCACAGTTCCTCATAGCTCTAGAATTGGTTCTTTGGTCCCAGCACAAGCTCTGGCGTATATCTGAGCAGTCTAGGAGCTGAGAATTCAGAGAGAGAGCTTTGCCTATTATAATCTGTACCTGACCTCACCTCTAGCTCACAGCATGTGAACATACAATAAAGAAAGACATTTGTTCTTTCAGAAGCTGCAATATCAATTTAGAGTGGATCAAACACAACAAAAAACCCCAGGAGTACAAGTAACAATGACAGTGTCTAGATCTAGGGGTGATCTGAGGTCCATGATCTGGAAAAATGTCTACTCCTTGACTATGTGTCTGAGTGAGGTTTTGAATACAGTGAGCTATAGGTCCCCCACTCTGGAAGATCAGAGAGTGAAAACTGAAGGACATACCACATGGGCTTCACCTGTGACACTGCTTTGACAAAGTCAGCAGTAAAGGAGTAGAAGGGTGGCAAGGTGGTTTTGCAGACTGAGGCTACCACCAGTTGGGCACACTTGTGCCAGACTTAAATGTTAATACTTAGACAACCATTTTACAACAATTCTGCCCTTGACATTGGCTATTCTCTGTTTGAAATTCTTCAGCTGGTGACTGTGTAACTGAAAGAAAGATTATCATATTTTCCCATGTATCTCCCTAAGTTTTTTTTTTCCAAAAGGTCAATATATCCTGGCTATTTCTGAGGCATGTGTACTAAAACTGCAATTCTGCATGCATTGAAGCAGATGGCAGGGCAGTCTTTCAGAGCCAGTCATCTCTCTTGCTCTTTTCTCATGCACACTCTTTCAAAGCACTCTTCCAGTTTCATTGTCTTGATCCCTGCAAAGTTCTTACAGAATTTGCCTTCAGGCATTATGTTTTTTTGTCAGTGCCCACTAACAGCTGGAATGAATTCACACCCAGATTGTTGCCTCTTCATGTTCTAATTTGGAGATGTTGATATAGCAACAAAAACATGAATTTGAAGCAAGCTAAAAAACTGAAGGAGGAAATTCCAGGCTAAGTGCATCCCACGGAATTCATTGCTAAGAGTGTCATTTTGTCTGGAGGTCTCCAGGAGAAGAGGCAGCTGTTCAAGCACTTCACAGCTCACATGAAAACAAGTTCAGTATGCTTCCATGAATTTGATGATCGACAGATGCTCATGAAAGGTGGAGAATTTCCCAGACAGCGCATTGAAAATATTTTCACTTCACTTCCTATGTTAGCAGAAAACAATATGCAAAGCCTGGTGGTAGCAGTCACTTGCAGGGCAGTGAGAGAACATTTAAAATATGCAGCAATGTTCTGGACTTAAGATGTAAAGAGTTGTATGAATTTTACATCATGAATAAAAATTGTGGGTTACAACTCTGTCCTGCAAACTAGGTTGCTCTTTTTGTGTTAAATGTACAGTAAGTAGCAAATTTGAACCTTTGTAATTGCTTCACAATCAAAGTTGAATCTAGTGTTGTGTTTTAAGTGGGGTTTTGAGCACACTGTTCTCTTTAATGTCCTTATTAAGTTTGCCTATCTGTTTATAATTTAACTGTCCTCTCTAGATCACTATTTGTATGGTTAAAATTTAAAGTTAAATACATAAGATGTTTGAGACAGTAGCAGGGAAAAAAAAAAAAAGATCTCTTCCCTTTCCTGAACAACTTTTTCTGAGACATTATTATGGTAGCTGTGATATTTCTGTTTATTCTGTGGAGTTTTTCAATTATTGTGAAGGAAAAGTTATATTTGAATTTGGTCTTTCAAGCATGTAAACCTTTACTTTAAAATTTGAACTCTGTCAGGCCCTGTAAACTTGATTGTTTTGGGTTCAGAACTAGGCTTTTTCATTGATGATAAGGAGAAGGATTTATGTTTATTCAGACATGCTTATTTGTATTTGGCTCCTGAATTAATATTTGAAGAGGAGATTGTAGAGACTAGAATTGGAAGGAATGAAACTGGATGAGGTACCAGATGAGAAACACACAGGTCTTTGATCATCTGAATGTTTCAAAATACAGCATAAACAAGCATGACTTCTTACTATCTGGAGTAATTTATAATAGTCCTAATTTTTATGCCATTCGTTGTTCGAATGTTGCCACAGTAGATAGAACATTTTGGGCTATCTAAGAAACCTGATGTGATGACAGTTCTACAGAGAGTAAGGCAAATGTGTAGAAGCATGAGCAGTAGGAGAAAGGGGATGTCCAGATTGGACAAAATATGTGCTTACTTTCTTCACAAATAGTAAGTGCATGCCTTATAATCATGTTTTTAATTTCTTCTTCCAGAACCTGGATGCTTTGCATGACCACCTCGCGACGATTTACCCGGGTATGCGAGCCCCTTCCTTTAGATGCACTGACGCGGAGAAGGGGAAGGGGCTCATCCTGCATTACTATTCTGAAAGAGAAGGTCTGCAGGATATTGTCATTGGAATCATTAAAACAGTAGCTCAACAGATCCATGGTACAGAAATAGATATGAAGGTAATGTCTGAAGTGGTATACTCACTGAAAATTTATGTCAATAGGAAAAAATCCCGAGAAAATCAAAAGTGAAGTCATGGCAAGTGGTAATTTTCACTGTTGCTGTCTTCTCTGAAGAAGTGGCATCAGTACTGACTCTCAGGAAGAGCCATCATCATTTGTGTTGCTTGAAGGACACATCAGCCATGTGCTGAGAAGGACAGCTCTAATTGGCAGGCAGACCTGACTGGCAACAGTACAGAACAATATCCACTTATTCAGAAAAGGATTGTAGAAAGGACGTGCAAAGAAATTGGATACTGGCTTATTTGGGATGCTTTTTTCCCCCTTTATTTTATGTTTGGCATATATTTGTTACTGTCTACCGTGTTCTCTGAGAACATAGACATTTCCTCTTTATCCTAGATTCTTCATCTGTGTGCAGACTGTGAGGCTGATGTGCATTGATGAGGCCTGGGTGGCAAGCAGTGTTTTCCTCCCAACCAGCGTGCCAGGTTCTTCTCAGAAAAAAAATATATGTTTTTGGGTTTCTTGCTGTCATTGCGTGGAAGTGTGACTGGATATGCATCTAAAGCCCCTGAAGTGAAAAAATGTTCTTCATTGACAGAGTTTATGTAATGACATGTTTGTTCAGTCAGTTATGAAATGGGATAGAGGCTTCTGCTTTGCCCATACAGTGCAACAGAAAGATTTAATTGATCAGGGCTTGCATATGTAATAGTATAAATCAGAGTTTGGTCCAAGGTATAGATAAATGTGGAGGGAGAAACAAAAAATGAAAGCTTTTTCTATTAGAAATATTGCAATTGATACAATTTTTTTTCATCAAGTAGAAAATAATCTAAGCAGGTACATCAATTATTCTTTGGATTTTTAAAATATTTTTTCCCATACTACATTTCTAGCACAGGTTCACTGTATGCTTGCTGAGAAAATCCTTTCATTATTTTGTTGCAAAAATATGACCTTGCTCAGGTAAGAGAATTGCAAGCAATCCAATGACAAAGATATTTGTGCTGCTGTATCAGAGTATTTGCTTTTTAGGTTTCCTGTTCTAAGCTAGCTCAGGTTCATAGTAGATGTCTAGTTGTATATAGTGTGATGATGTACTTTTGTGTCCATGTTTAGATTCTATTTTGTAGAAAACCACAGTTCAAACTTTTGCAGCAGGTGTTAGTAATCAGATAGAGAAGGATAAAACAGAATCAAAACAATCCTCTTTTTAGATCCCTGTTTATTTGAAGTGTTGAGACAGACAAGAAGGACCATGTTGGAAAGTTGGCTGCAAAAGTGGTGAAGCTGTCTCTTGATAAGTATTGCTTTTGGTAGCAGAGGCAGCTTAAACAGTCCCTGTTCTTCCAGTGCTCAGGCTTGTCCTACAGCAGCTTCTTCAGCTCTGCCTTCCAGCTGTGTCAAGTTATAAAATAAACTATACTGAGGAAATGAGCTGGGTTCAAAACAACAGGGTTTTTTGGGGGATTTTTTTTTTTTACTGTCATGTGTTCCTTTACATGGTTCGGTGTTCTATCTCTCACAGGGTCACACAGAGGCAAAAGTGATCCATGGGGCAGAGGAGAAATGTGGGTTGTCCAAAGCAGCTAGCAGCAAAAACTTTTGATAAACTGTGCTCTCAATCTGAAGGTTACTTTGCTCAGAAAATTGTATTAAAATCCATCTAGAACTTCTCACAAGTAATATATGTTCTAAAGAGGTTTAAATGTTTATTATGTATTTACTTCTTATTTTAATTCGACTTCTTTAGGGTTTTCAGGAAATTTTACTGTTGTACTGTAAGTAAATAGATATTTAATAATATTAGTCAAACCAAATATTAGTCAACTAGAAATGAATGCCATGTCTAATTTAAATGTACACTATTCTTCTAGACTGAGGTAAAAGCACATAGGTGCCTAAAAAATAGTGTTAACCTCTAAACTGAAGGAAGTGGATATTGTCTTATTTTGTCTGTTACCCCAGTTTTACCCTTTTCCCTGTTAGAAAGTCATGTATCCTAAACCCTCAACTTTTTCATGTCTCTCCTGGTTAATACAGCCTATGTCTTGACATCTCTAAGACATTACACACTGCTGTACTCCACAGGTACTCAGAAACTTCAGTGGTAGATAAGCAGAGAATTGATTTTCTAAGGTGAGAGTGCTGAAATTTGCAGCTTATCCACAGAAGATGAAAGTCTTCCTCCATTACTCCACAGGTCAGATATTAATCATGAATGGAGTGAAGGTGTTAAAGTCAAGTCTGGCATTGTAATAACTAAGTAGTTTTACTGTTCAGAATAACTGAGGAGAAAAAATAGACCAGCTTCTTTCATCTTCATTCTTTGTCTCCTAATTTAGTAAATTAATGCTTTTGTGTTTTAATCTGTTAGCAATGCATTGTTTGAAACAGCACAGCACAGAAAAACAATGGAATTGCTTTTAATTCGTTCAGTTTTTGTGGACCAATCAGTGCCTGTACTATAAAATTTTTGCTTTGGACCTCAGTTAAAATTTTGCCTAAGGAAGAATGTTTGTTTTTTTTTTTTAATCTGATAAAAAAGCTCAGTGCCTAGCCCAAAGTTTCCAATGTTATTACAGGAGTTGTCTTCTGTCTTGCAAAAAGAGATTCCTGAGTTGTGCTTTCAAATTTCTTTATCTGTACCATTTACATAACAGTCCAACACAGGACTGACTTAGGAAGTTCTGCAGTTCTCTTCATAGTAGTATAATGTTGATATCTGCAAATTGATGTTTAATACTTCATTATCCGTTTTTCTTCTCCGTCTCTTGGAGATGCTTATATAAATACTTATATAAATCTTCTTGGGAGAATACATGCTTCTAAGTCTGTATTTTCATGAAACTTTGTTTGAATTTGTCTAATACATTACAAGTCTCTGTGAAAGTGGTAGCAGGTCTTAATTGTTCTTGATAATGCTGGTTTTGTTTCATTAAGTGATTAGATTTTGTTTCATGGGTTACAGAATGGCTGAGGTTGGAAGGGACCTCTGGAGGTCATTTTGTTCAATCTCATCTGCTCATGCCCAGCCACCTAGGGCCAGTTGTTCCTTCAGCTATCTCTAGGGATGGAGACTCTGCAAATTCTTTGGACATAGCACTCCTGGTGTGGCCTTTCTAGTGCTGAGGGGAGTGGAACAATCACTTCCTCAACCTGCAGAGAAAACCAGCTAATGATCACAAGAGGGAACTAAATATTAGGAAAAATATTGTTCTTGTTTTGTCCCACACTGTTTCTTTGGGTGGAGAAATAGCTAAATAGAAAAAAAAAAAGTTTTACCCCCTTTCTTCAGTCTCACACAGAACAATTTTGTAAATATAAAAATAAATAAATAAATAAATAAATATAAACAAGACATCTTCTGAAATAAAGTAAGGCTTCCTTTTTCCAGAATGGTGTCCTTCAGGAAATGTGCATTCTCTTTTAACACCTACAGTATGTGTGTGCAGAAGGAAAGGGAGTACAGGGGAGAAGTGTCATTTTGTTTCTATTAGGTGTTGTTAGCACTGAAAGGAAGGCAATTTGTTTTGAACTTGGATTCAAAATTCCAGTTGAATAGTTCAGGAAAGCCCAGGTTGACATTAATTGATTAATTAGTTCAAATCCACTTTGCCTTATCTTTGCTGATATGGTAATCAATTTTTTAGCAAATAGAGCTAAGACTGTATCATTTTTGCAGCAGGTATTGTCTCAAAAATTGTTGCTGACTTTGTGTATGCACTAAGAATACTCATGTTCTGTCAGTCTCAGTATGAGAACTAGAAAATCATCACAATGCTGGTGACAAACTTTGTCATGAGATCTTTGTTAGCCCACTGGCTATGCCTTCTCTTGCTTCACTTGTCAGAGGATGTTTGTATATAAATGAGGGTGACCTGTGAAGGTGAAGTCAGGACAGGGATTCCCTCAAGGCTACTAATGGTATGGGTCAACAAAGAATGTTGAAATAATCCAGCAAAGCCCAAAAATCTGTTGGGAGAGCAGACTTCTGTAGTTCTGTTATTTGAGAGCAGACTATCAAAATATTTTACATAGGGAAGATGTTTTACAATGTAAAATGAAAAAAGAACAGGGGAGGTTCTTGACAAGATGGTAATTTCAGGCTTCTATTCGCAATGTAAAAAAAAAAAAAAAAAAAAGTGAAGATGTGACCAGCTGGAGAGCTGATCTAAAAATTATTTGGGTACTTGTCATGGAGGACAAAACAGTACTGGTCCACACATTAAAATGCTAACTGTGTGTCAAGATAAGTCAGTCATGGAGCATGATCAGCCTCTAATTTTGGCACNTTAGGAAGTTCTGCAGTTCTCTTCATAGTAGTATAATGTTGATATCTGCAAATTGATGTTTAATACTTCATTATCCGTTTTTCTTCTCCGTCTCTTGGAGATGCTTATATAAATACTTATATAAATCTTCTTAGGAGAATACATGCTTCTAAGTCTGTATTTTCATGAAACTTTGTTTGAATTTGTCTAATACATTACAAGTCTCTGTGAAAGTGGTAGCAGATCTTAATTGTTCTTGATAATGCTGGTTTTGTTTCATTAAGTGATTAGATTTTGTTTCATGGGTTACAGAATGGCTGAGGTTGGAAGGGACCTCTGGAGGTCATTTTGTTCAATCTCATCTGCTCATGCCCAGCCACCTAGGGCCAGTTGTTCCTTCAGCTATCTCTAGGGATGGAGACTCTGCAAATTCTTTGGACATAGCACTCCTGGTGTGGCCTTTCTAGTGCTGAGGGGAGTGGAACAATCACTTCCTCAACCTGCAGAGAAAACCAGCTAATGATCACAAGAGGGAACTAAATATTAGGAAAAATATTGTTCTTGTTTTGTCCCACACTGTTTCTTTGGGTGGAGAAATAGCTAAATAGAAAAAAAAAAAGTTTTACCCCCTTTCTTCAGTCTCACACAGAACAATTTTGTAAATATAAAAATAAATAAATAAATAAATAAATATAAACAAGACATCTTCTGAAATAAAGTAAGGCTTCCTTTTTCCAGAATGGTGTCCTTCAGGAAATGTGCATTCTCTTTTAACACCTACAGTATGTGTGTGCAGAAGGAAAGGGAGTACAGGGGGGAAGTGTCATTTTGTTTCTATTAGGTGTTGTTAGCACTGAAAGGAAGGCAATTTGTTTTGAACTTGGATTCAAAATTCCAGTTGAATAGTTCAGGAAAGCCCAGGTTGACATTAATTGATTAATTAGTTCAAATCCACTTTGCCTTATCTTTGCTGATATGGTAATCAATTTTTTAGCAAATAGAGCTAAGACTGTATCATTTTTGCAGCAGGTATTGTCTCAAAAATTGTTGCTGACTTTGTGTATGCACTAAGAATACTCATGTTCTGTCAGTCTCAGTATGAGAACTAGAAAATCATCACAATGCTGGTGACAAACTTTGTCATGAGATCTTTGTTAGCCCACTGGCTATGCCTTCTCTTGCTTCACTTGTCAGAGGATGTTTGTATATAAATGAGGGTGACCTGTGAAGGTGAAGTCAGGACAGGGATTCCCTCAAGGCTACTAATGGTATGGGTCAACAAAGAATGTTGAAATAATCCAGCAAAGCCCAAAAATCTGTTGGGAGAGCAGACTTCTGTAGTTCTGTTATTTGAGAGCAGACTATCAAAATATTTTACATAGGGAAGATGTTTTACAATGTAAAATGAAAAAAGAACAGGGGAGGTTCTTGACAAGATGGTAATTTCAGGC
>VWYP01010234.1:372367-390838 GCA_013400435.1 Pycnonotus jocosus
AGTCAGTCATGGAGCATGATCTGCCTCTAATTTTGGCACTGGGGCAGCTGTAAACTTCGCTATCTCCAGGCACGGTTGTTTGGTGCAGTGAGACAATCTGCACTGAAACCAGCTGCCAGGGGAAGATATCCCCATGGTTCTATCTTTGGATATGCAAAACCAAAAGTGGTGCCATTTCCACAGTGAACTCCTTTGTTTTGGGATCATTCTGGAACAGCTACAGTAAGCTGTATTAAGCAGCATTGCACAGTCTTGATCAGAAGAGATCAAAAATTTCATCCTGTATTGACCTTTAATGGACAAAAACCCCCCTGTTTTTGTATTAATTTTCACAATCTTATCAAAAAAGATCCCTGTCCAAGGACATTCTATCCTGCCATGCTGAGATATGAATGTGTCCTGAGGATAAGCTGAGATCGACAGAACTGAGTCTTGTAGACACATCAATGACAGCTTAACAGATAGCATGTGCTCATTATATATTCTGTATCACAGCAATACTTGATTTAATATCTTGTGTGAAGCTCCAAATACATTAAACCACATTCATTTTAAAATAACTTTTCTCTGAATTGTCATTCCCTGAAATATTGGTGTGACTTTTCGCTTGATTAGGCAAGGACAAACTCTGAAGGTACATCTCCTGGAAGGCACAGGCAGGTTAGCAGTTAGATGCTATATATTCTCTTTGAAACCAGGAGAGTGATTTCTCCCTTCAATTTTAACTGCAGTTACTATGGTGATTGAGCTCTTAGACGTTGTGAACTGATGTCACTTCACCAGCTAAGACTGCAGGGGGAGGAAGAATTAGACTTGATTGCTGCCTTTGTTGCTTTGTGACTGAACTTTGATTTGTCAAGCATTTATCAGAGGCTTCTTCACCAATATTTAAATGATACTGAAATTGTGTGGCTTGCAAACTTTGCTTGCAGAATGAAACAGATAAGTTCTATTCTACTTAAGCTTAGCAGAGTATCTAGAGAAGGTCCTTATGCTGGGCAAATATCTGGCCAATTAGGTTGGATCTATAGGTTCAGGAGTGAAGGGACAGAATTTAACATCTTATGTTAACAGTCAAAAGTGCTTATTTTAAATTTGCTGACAAGGTGGATGAAGTAATGAGATAGGACGATTAGACAGTTCGTAAGTTGCGTGAGTGGAAAAGACATCCTGAAATTGCATATCCATTGGGAAGTTAATTAGGGATGCATCAGTAATTTCCTAGCCTGGAGAGGGGTACAATTAAAGCATCTGTTAACAAGTGTCTGTGCATGAATGATCAGAATAAAATTGCATAAACCAGCCATGTCCACAGCATATCATATTTACCAGGAATGTGCAGCTGGTGCTGTGTCTGTCTTGTAGGTCTGACACATGTCCATGTGTTTGGCCTGGTGTTTATTTGCTGCACTAACATGTTGCACTACTACAGCGAGCATTTCTAGATGCCCTGGAGTTTGATCAAAAATAGTTTTTCAGATTAACTTGAAGATGCTTGGGAAATTTGCAGCTTTGCACTGTTACTGGCACAGTTCTAATCTATAAAGGTTAGGAAAATACTGCAGCATGTGCAAGGACTGACTTCGTCACTGTGTGAGCTTGTAGGATCTGCAGAGGGTCGTGGCTCAAACTAGCTAGACATCTTGAAGCATGTAACAGTTCTGTTTTTATAGGTGATTTTTTAAAATTTAAACCTGAGTTTTGTTTACTGATGCATCGTTAATTTCTAATAAATGAAATAAAATGGAAAGTTATTAAAAACAAGCTGTTAGGTGCTGCACGGTAGCAGAAAAAGGTCTGTAAGTGCAGATTGGTAACAGAATACTAGTGTGCAGTGAGTAAGATGGCTATAAGGAGATAATATCTCTGGAAGGTGATGTGCTGTTAGTATGAACATTTCCTTAAAAATTATTAGCTTCTTTAAAATCAGCTTTGCTGAGTTAAGAAGGTTTTCATCAAAATATGCAGGGTTTTTTTTTTCCATTTGTGGCAGGAGCAATGCTTTGAAGATCGAAGACTAGAAATGATCTGGAAGCATAGATCAGTTCTAGAGATAAATTTTCACAATTTGAAAAAGGTTTCTGTGTGTAATCTCAGCTATCTCTGGCCACAATAACAGTGCTATTAAAATAAAACCTGTGGGAGTGTGCATGAGTGATAAAAAGTAAGAACTAAGTCTCTTAACTGCATTCTGATAATCTTCAATATGACCACAGTCTCTCATCATTTCAGGGATAATGATTTAAAAGAAGATTTGGAAAACCTTTAAACATTGAATTCAGAGAAAAACTGAAATTCATCTACTATATTCCACTCTCCTAGACAAACCCACTTAAAGTGTTTTCCTCAGATGACCATCAGATTTTTTTTTTTGAAGGCTTATTTCTTATTAGGACATAATTTCCCACATTTTTTTTGATCACACACTGGCATATGGATTACCAATACAGTTTCTTGAGGTAGTTAGGTTTTATCACCATCAACATTTAAATTTATTTTTACATCCTGCTTTGGTTACCTACATTAGCTGGTAAATTTAATAGGCTGATCTTTATCTAAGTTACTTACATAAGTAATAGGAAGAGAAGAATAGTGCAGTACACAGCTATAGAGCACCTAAATTGCTCCAAACGGTCCTCCAGAAAAGCCTCTCTTTCCTTCAAATGAGTAGTCAATTTGTAGATCAAAGAACACTGCCACTTTAAATTAAACATCATTTAACAATAAAATACTGGGTTTTTGTTTCATTTGTATAGGAACAAATAAAGGTATCAGCACTCCCCAACCCATCAACTAGTATTTTTGGCAAATTTGGACAACCAGTATTTTATAGACTTAACATCTTAGGGATCAATTGCAGTGTTCATGCATATCTGTTCTGTTTGCAAATTGTTAATCTCTGTGGTTAAGACTATGTGTAAAGGGCAAAATCAGGATGCCTTAGAGATTTTAAGAAATTTTTTTTTTTTCTTCAGTGACTTTAGGATCACACTCAGCATGAAAGTAGAATCAGGTGGAACATGTTCCAGAAAATTGCTGCTAAACAATACCATGTAAATAGAATTGTTCTTTTCCAATCATTATGTCTAATTAAATTTGAAAAGAGGTGAATTTGGCTTCTCAGGGTGAATGGTGTTATTCTACTAGTTATTCGCTTAAATTATATTGCCATAAATGACTCTTGCTGCAAACAAAAGTATTAATTCCATATTTTTACTAAGTTTGAGTAAAATTACTGAAGAGTGTAATGCTGTGTTAAGGACACCTTTCTGATACACATTGATGTAGATGATTCTCATTTTGCTGTCATTTGGAATACAGCCCAGCGAAGATAGTAATTCCTTTTAGTTTTCTCTGTTGGCTCTGATCTTGCAATCTGCTGGAACGTATAAGGACTATATATGCTAACATCTGCTCCATCCACTTTCCTTCTTGCTGTCGGTGACATGCCCACCCTCTTAGCACTATTTAGTCATCACTAAACAGTCAGGACCATTTGCTGTCGTGTTATATACCTTGCAAACAGCTTTGGTCAAAATAAGGATTCGAGACTCACAGAGGTTCAGTGGGGAAGGGGCCACCCTGTTTTCTGGCAAGTACCAGTAAAAGCAAGCTCAATCTGAGCCTTGACCCCTCATTTAGGATTTGCATTTCACTCAGGCTTAATAAATTATAGTTGGCTGATCTTCAATATGTTGCTCTTGCAAAGAGCCAACTGTGGCTAAGCAAAGGCATAGTTATTCACCTGGAATTACGATGACTATTAAATCAGAAATTCTTATTAGAATACAGTTTTTTCAAGATGTGAATATAATTCTTGAATTTATCTTTCTCCTCTAAATACATTCCTGTCTCTATAGTAGTATTCCAGTTACTAATGATTAGCAGAGTTTTCAGTTTTTCATTTTTTCTTCATTTCTCTAGGTTATTCAACAGAGAAATGAAGAGTGTGACCACATTCAGTTTTTAATTGAAGAGAAAGAGTCTAAAGAAGAGGACTACTATGAGGACCTTGACAGATTTGAAGAAAATGGTACCCAAGAGTCTCGCATCAGTCCCTATACTTTCTGCAAGGCATTTCCTTTCCACATCATATTTGACAGAGATCTGGTGGTCACACAATGTGGCAATGCTATATACAGAGTCCTTCCACAGGTGAGATGATTCTTATGCATGGATAGTCATGGAAAATTCATAGTGATAGATGCTTCACAGCTTAATTATAAAGATGAACAAAATAGATAAAGAATTCTCTGTCTAAACAGCATTCCAATGTAAATGTATATTATTTAGTAAATTGTGCTTCTCTTGTTAGGAAAAGGACTTGAAAATTGCTGAATTCTGCAACAGCTTTCTTCCTTATGGTCATGTCCATATGCAGAAAGAGAATAATTTAAAAACATTGTGATTCAATGGAGAAATGTATAAAGTATATATTCTCTTCCATTTGGTATTGTCATCTAAGAAAATGGAATATAATTGCTCTATGTATAATTTTATTATAAAGCATTACAATTTTTTTTTCTTTTTTTCTGTTTTTTAATATTCTAGCTGCAGCCAGGAAATTGCAGTCTGTTGTCAGTTTTCTCCTTGGTCCGGCCTCATATTGATATCAGCTTCCATGGGATCCTGTCCCATATCAATACAGTCTTTGTACTGAGGACTAAGGTAACTAGAGGATATTTTCCCAGCTTTTCTTTAAGGAAGTGTGCTTTGGAGAGATAAGAAGTGCAGGAAGCTCAGAAGTCTTCAGAGAAAATTCTCTGTAGTATGCTCAGGCCTTTTTGAGTTTTGAGCCAAGAGAGAGTCACAGGTATGAATTTGTGAGAGGCTGTTAAGCAGAATGTTTTATAGGAATGATGAAGTAAATGTATTTCGTGTCTGATGCTTTCTCTGCTAGGGGGCAGTTTAGTTTATGGTGTTGTATCAAAGGAAATGTAGAAAGGTAACTACATTTACTTTTGCTCATAAGAATGTGGGAGACAAATATGTAATATGTTCTTGCTGGGGCCCGTATGTTCATACAAAGGTCTGTGTCCTGCTCTCTAAAGAGGGCAGGAGACAAGGTGGGTGATATGAACAGATGCAGTGTGTTCATCAAGGAGCCTTTTTATTTAAAGAAAGCTACCTGAGAGAAACCAGGGTAATTTCTTAGAGATAGTCCCAGGAACAGATAGAACTTCACAGAACAGGCAATACTATTGTTAAGAAATTATGTGGAAGGAAAACAGGAGTTACAAATATGAATGTAAAGAAAGAAACCATGCTTTGTGTCTTCAAGGTGGCAAATCATAGTATTAAAATACAGGTAGTGCATGGCTTTCACATGAGAAATTAATCAGGGTTTAATGTAAGCTGTAAGTCTATTCCAAATATTCTGACTGCCTTTGTAGTGAATGCACTTACATACTAGGCCTGGTGCATAGCATACCGTTGCCCTTACACAGCCGTGCTTTCCATCACCAGGAGGGGCTGTTGGATGTGGAAAAGTTGGAGTGTGAAGATGAACTGACTGGCACAGAAATCAGCTGCTTACGCCTGAAAGGGCAAATGATCTACTTGCCTGAAGCAGACAGCATTCTCTTTCTTTGTTCACCGAGGTACTTTAAACCTAGAGAGTTCTATAATACTGATTCTCATTTTACAATTACTTGTTTTAGGAACACTTATGAAAGTAGTACTACAGAGATTAATTGGTTCAAGTATTGATTTAATTGGTTTTGATGTGTTTATACTAAAAGAGGTAGGAGCGTTTAAACATTGGAACATGACTGATTATTGCATACTCAATATAAATATTGGCTTGCTCTGGCCCAGTTTGTATGGGCTCTGGCCCAAAACAAATGGTTATTCCTCATACTCAATTTTTTTATTGCTACTTTTATCCTTTGTTTTTTACTCAGAGAATGCTAAGAAATGTGACAATGATTTGGTTTTTTATGTGGATTCATGGATTTTTGGAGTAGTTTTAATGTAATAGATTGGTGATAAAGAAGTGGTTGGAATGGAGGATTGAATGGAAAGATTCTTTACATAAGCTCACTTTGTGTGCTGAAGTACATACGTTTGATATGTTCATGGAACTCTTCATGAGAATTCTGTATTTAAACATAAAAGTCAAGAGCTGTGGGTTAAAATGAATGATGACAAAAAAGATGTTTCTTAGAAGGGATTTGTTGTAACGCTCATCACAAGTTCAGAGGCTTCATCTCTGCTGTTATTCAGCAGACTCTGCTGTTTATTTGAGTTTTAAATGCTCCTTTGGCACTTTTAATTTTACCCATATTATTATATATTTCTCTGCTTTGCAGTGTGATGAACTTGGATGATTTAACCAGAAGAGGTTTGTATCTGAGTGATATTCCATTGCATGATGCTACCCGTGATCTGGTTCTTTTGGGAGAGCAGTTCCGAGAGGAATATAAACTGACCCAGGAGCTTGAGATCCTCACGGACAGACTGCAGCACACACTGCGGGCACTGGAAGATGAAAAGAAAAAGACAGACACGTAAGAACCAAATCCCCATTTTGAGCTGAAACACTCAAAGCAATATGTTATTTATAGCTACCTTCTTTAAAGAATAACAGAATCTTGTAAGGAATAGCAGAGATAATCAGGACTGGTAATTTTGGAGTCAAGAAAGAACATTTAATAGGGTATTTCTTTATTTAGATTGTCAAATGTCACCCACAGTCTAGGCCATTGTATGCCTAGATGTTTTGATGGCTCCCTCCTTGACAAGAAAAGTTATAAAAAATGAGCTGACAGTTCATTTTTATTTGTGACTTAACTAAAATTTTGGAAACTTACATGCAGTCACTGTAGCAAAGGTGAATTTGATGAATACGCAAGTGCTGGGTATTCATTATTATTATGTCATTATTTGACAGAGCTCAGTAAACCACCTTTTGTCTTTCTGGCACAGGATAATAGAATAGAAAAATATATCTTACAAACCTTGAAAACAGTTCATGTAAAGCTGAAATTCTGCAATAGCCTAATGCTATGAATTTGATTTAATAATTACTTGGAGAAATGAATTTGGGTTTACCTACATATAAGTACATAAAAATAACACCTAACAGTAAGTGTTCATTGGGCCCCAAATCTAGTTCTACACATAACTGTAAAGTCAAATTCAAATATCATTAGTCTGTGGCATTTCAGCTCAACAATGACTGGTGAATTAAACAAAACCTTGTGTGAGAAGTAGCATGGAGTTCATGATTGACTCTTATTTATAAAACGCAGTCTCATCTCTGTATTAATTCTATTGACAGATATGTTTTTTCTGTAACAGAGTAATGGAAATTATTTTAAAAATACTTGAAAGGGATGGACAGGAGAACCAGAGAAAACAAAGCCTAAGAAGAATTTTTTTCTCTTCATTCCTGTTGGCTTGCTTTATAAAGGCATTTTATCTTCAGGAATTTTAACCTTCATGGCAGCTGCTGGAACAGATAGTGTCAGTTACTCTATGATGTGCCAAAAGCATTCACTAATTATAACTCAAGTAGTGAACTTGCCAAAAATGCAACTAATGAGGATTTGTGCAGGAGGCTGTGTACAAAGTGATGTTCAAGATCTGTGAAACAGTCAGAGATCTTCAGCTTGTCCACTTAGCTGTGTCAGGAGGGAAATGGACCTTAAGATAGCCATTGAAGGAATACACATGTGAATAGGGTGAATTTCTGTGTGTGTGATTGAATTCTATTTGCATAATTTATAATATGAATAAGTGTTAGTATATTATATCGACTATTAATTAAAAAAAGCTGCTCTAGACCCTAAAAGCAGCATGTTCAAAAGAGAGGAAGCATTTAGAAGTGCATGAACTGATCAGAGATGGAAAGCTGTTTCATCTCTTCTTGGTCTTATTTTACAGTTTTTATAGTTCTGTGAGCAAAACCATATTATATGAGCCAAGGATGTGGCAGAAAGAAATAAAAATGATCCAAGACACTATTGACAAATCATGTCAGAAGAATTAATAATACATATCTCATTTGGTTGATAATTTAGATGTATTAATGTGTTTGAAATGGTATGCTGATGTAGATCATTCCTGTTTTCTGAATAACATATTCTTCAGTAAACACCTTTTCTATTGCTTGTTGATGGGTGAAGTATGTTATAAACCCTGTGGGGGGTAGGAAGTTAATATATGAAGAGTGCTGCTGAAAATATCTTTTTCCACATTCTCTGTTTTGCTTTTGCCTTTCTTTCCTTACCTGTGTAGGTTACTGTACTCTGTTCTGCCACCATCAGTGGCGAACGAGCTGAGACACAAGCGCCCTGTTCCAGCCAAGCGCTATGACAATGTCACCATTCTTTTCAGTGGCATTGTGGGATTCAATGCCTTTTGTAGTAAACATGCCTCTGGAGAGGGAGCCATGAAAATTGTCAATCTTTTAAATGATCTTTACACAAGATTTGATATTCTGACTGATTCACGGAGGAATCCATTTGTTTATAAGGTAAGCATAAGATTTTTTTAATCTGTTACTTTTCCATAGTTTACTATGGTGTCAGTCCTTTCCACTCTTTTCTTGGACTTTAGACTTTTTAAAAAAAACCTTATGTTCTCAGTCTCAACTGTGTTACCTGATATTAGAAGCTACAGAAGAGTATGTTGGTTATCTCTAAATGTCTGAAGGAGCATAAAGTGCTAAGTTCCCATCACGATTTTTGCAGTCACCCATTAGGTGGACATATAAATGTACTTCCACATTTAGCAGGTATGAACTTACACAGTTCTATTCCTGGGTCTTCTAGTTGTAAATTATAATTTATTATTCAGTTACTCAATGTGAATTTCATTCCTTTATAAGGAGTGAGGTATAGTTGCAAGTGTGGCTGGTAGCAGGAAGGTACAGAGATACATACATATGCATCCCATATATATGGACATGTGTTTGCTTGTGTGTTTATATCTATGGAAGTTCATTCCTAGGTGTTGCTAAAACTGAATTTTATGCCCTGTACCATGTGAGGTACAGGCGTGAGTCAGAACAAAAATAGAGCTCGGTTTCATTCAGAAGACATCAGAAGAGACACTCAGGTTTACACAATCACAGTGTCATTGTAAGTTGTTACATTGTGGGTTTACAATAAATTCTCTTCAATAACAAGCAGAAATGACAGTAATTAGGCTGATTTGAATGAAAGGGAAAGGGAACTATTTTAAAGGAGAAGCAGTCTTGAAGGAAGCACTACATCAATTCTAGTACTCTAAAAGGCATAATAATGAAGTCATTGAAAAATATCTGTCTTGATAGGTGGAAACAGTTGGGGACAAATATATGACAGTGAGTGGTCTACCAGAGCCTTGCATGCATCATGCACGATCTATCTGCCACCTGGCTTTGGATATGATGGAAATAGCAGGCCAAGTTCAAGTAGATGGTGAGCCTGTACAGGTTAGTAAATGTGGGCTTGAATGAAAAACCCATTCTTTGATAAGATGATAATGTTTTGAAAGAAGATAATGCTCTAGTCCCAGTCCGTGCAAGCTTTGTTATTGTTCAATTTTGAGACTGATATATACAAATAATATGAGAAGTCACATGTAGCTGTGACATGTGCAGTTCCCAGACCTTAAAATGCTTATTGTGCTTTAAAAGGTAAAGGGCTAACTTAGGTCCACATCACTTATGTCTGTTTTCTGATCATTTCAATATAATCAATGAATTCCTATTGTGCATCAAGTACAATCTGTTGAGTCTTCTTCAAGGAGCAGAATGATAATATTCTTTCGCTGATATTTTTGATCACATGTCAGATCCTCCTGGCAGAATGAGAAATTATTGCATTAAAAAGAGGACTACAGTTCCATAGACAGTTAACAGGAATGATTACTGACACCAGTGTATATTAGTGGAATTTCACTCATTGTGGGAATTTCTGGAGATGTTGTAGCACTGATACAGAACTGGGCAAGCACCATTGATTGTCCTCATTAGAAAGCTGTGAGCAGAAAATGATTAATCAGTGCAATGCATATTTCTATTTACATGAATGCTGCTGTCACCTAGCTTAGACCAGTAAACTTCATTTATCATGAAGCAAAGTAGTGAGAAGGTTTGAGTTGGGACCTTATAATACCTGTAACATGCTACAAGAATGAGCTTCTCCAAATCTCTGTCCTATCTCTTGACCTTCTGAATACAAAATACCGTGAGTTTTCCTTAGAGAAACATCTTTTTTCTTGACCTATGTCATCCTTTTCTGCACCTTCTGAGCACTCATTAAACACTGACCTGCACAGTATGTCTCTGCTCACCTCTTTTTTAATTTTCACGGTACATCATAACAGCAGGGTGTGTGCTGGAAAATTACAGATTTTGATTGTTCATGTGGAAGGCAGAGGCACAACACTGTATTAAAGTTAAAAAACAAAGAAGTGGCAAAACCCACAAAATGCGAGACTTTGAAGAAGCAGGAGTAGCACTTTGGAAAAATAAACTCTAGTAGATATAAGTGGCATGTTGCCTGTATTTATTCAGAAGCATCAGATTAGTTACATTAATTTTGAATATTCAATCTTATTTTTTTTTCTCTAAAGATAACCATAGGAATCCATACTGGTGAGGTAGTCACAGGTGTCATAGGTCAAAGGATGCCACGGTACTGTCTCTTTGGAAATACTGTCAATCTAACAAGCAGAACAGAAACTACTGGAGAAAAGGGGAAGATCAATGTCTCTGAATATACTTACAGGTGAGTGATTTTTACTGGTGTTGACATCTTAAAATAAATCACTTTGTCAGCATACCATAAAAGTTTTTTTGGAGTTGAAAGTAACAGTCCTCCTGCAATCATTGTTTAAGTATGTGAGTTCTCATGAAATTTTATTACGATATGCAGTTATTGGCGTGCAAATATAGTAATGATAGATTTGAATCTTTTGATAGTTTGCTCACATACATGTAGCATGTTTAACATTTTACATAGTGTGTGGCGTGTATGCAAAGTGCATTCATTTACATGTTTTCTCTTTCAATTTCAGGTGTCTTATGACACCAGAAAATTCAGATCCTCAGTTTCACCTGGAGTATAGAGGTCCAGTTTCTATGAAGGGCAAAAAAGAGCCAATGCAGGTTTGGTTTTTGTCCAGAAAGAGTACAGAGACAGAGGTATGAGTAACTAGAGTGTAATTTGTTTGGTTTTTTTTTTCAAACATAAACATTAAAAATTTAATCTAAACCATGGAGATTCATTTACATTTGCAAAGCTAAATGTTCCATAGAAAAAAATGAAGAGTTTTGTGCAACACTCTTTCATTAACACATTTATTATCTTGACAGTACTTGAGAATCCTTGATTATTTGTCTTTGCAGTTTGTGCAGTTCCTGAAAGAATACTTTTGATTTCAAAAAGTCCTTGAGGGAATGCCAAGTGTTTAAATATTTATATCTCCCTCTTACAGATTTCTGCACTGTACTAGATTTTGCAGTATAATTTCTGTTTAGCTGACATGTCTGGTTATCAGCACTTCAAAATTTGCCATTTGCTTTCTTGCAGTGAGTGAAAAAATGTGCCTTCAAATATTTAGGCAACAGTCAGGCAACTATTTGCAAGCAGGTTCACACCTTATCTGTATGGTGGTCTCTTAACCCCAGATGGCACCTGCCTGTTCAGAGACTTGCATAGCAGAAGTCCTGCTTTAGAAATATACAGGGCAAAAACTACTTCTTGTAAATGACATATCAGCCTAAATCCTCTTCTCAAAATGAGGTGGGGTAAAGCTCTTCAAGCACTGAGGGACCTTTATGCCTCAGTTTTAGAATTCTGAGCATGTATTATCCAGAATTTTAGTAAAAGCCAATGAACAATAGACTCAAAATGTGCTACAGACTTAAGACAGTGAGGTTACAGTATGCCAGCTGCTTTGCCATAGCTGAGCAGGTGCATATATTCCATCCGATGTCAACAGGAAAAAAAAATAAGATGAAAGTAATTTATATAGCTTGAATTTTGCCCTGAAGTAATACAAAAAGAATGCGTTTTCAGCTAGTGTATTTAATTTTAAAAACACACTTGGCTAAAATAATGAAAGTCATCCATTACCTTGGCTGAAATAATTCTTGTAAGTCAGAGGAAATTAATTATGTGTCTGAATGCTCATGTACTTCTGAAAACGTAATTTAGGCTGTTAAACTGTTTAGCCTTTTTAGGAGATCTAATCCAGATTTATTACCACTGGTACCCAAGTATATGAATACTGACTTTTTAATGGTAACTCCCAATATTAACCCTCTGTACTTTACTCTGCATTTTTATTCTGTATTTTAATATATATTACTTACAATTATATTCTGGGTGCCATTTTTGAGAATACTTTCCTATTCTTATTCTTCAGTAAGATAACTATAATTTCACATGGCTACCATTATTTCAAACCTATTGTTGTATTTAAAATCTATTTTAATTAAACACCTTTCACTTTTTTTCTGCATTATAAATGTCCTATCATTTGTAGCAAGGCACATTATAATTTTAAATGTAAATTTCAGAGAGATACTGAGTCAGGTGGGTATTTTCCTTGTTTCAGCCTAACACATGTTTAATATGAATATAAGGTTCAAGTAGTTTAAGCCTTTAAATATTGCAGTTGCTTTTCAGAGATCTTGTACAACAGCTGGCTTTGTTAATCCTCACAGCAGTCCTGGGAGACACTTGCTGATACCATTATCCAGCAACTGAGCTTTGTAGAGGGAGACATGGGGGCAGGAATAAACCTGACCAAGAAACACTGTGAGCCTGATTTTCAGGAGCACTTAAGACTCACAGTTTAAACACACTCAAAAACAGTCTTCCTAATTTTGTTAGTTTTTGTTAATTCTGAAATTCAGAATTCTCTAAGAATTCTGTAATTCTTAGAGACCGAAGGACTTCTCCCAGGACAGGTATCTCTTCTAAATTTTACTAACTTTGGGAGCATTAGAGAGTAGAAAAATAGACTGGTGTGATGATGTGAACTGATAATCATTTTGTCAGAGGTGATTTTGAAAAGTGAAAGAAAATATTCCTCTAATCTTTCAGTTCTTTTTCACTCCCTGCATGATTTCATCTGTCCATACACAAAAAATGCACAAAGTTTTATTTCTCTAGGATTTTCCAATCTGTTTGCAGTTTCTGCTGTGAAGGTACTCTTCGTGTTTTTTTCTGGCACATTATAGGCTGTGCATGATAGTTTTAATCCAAAAGCAGAAATCAGATAACCAACTTTTTTATATCACTTTAAAATAATCACTTTGCTTTATGAACACATGTAGTCTTGGTTTTCTTTCCAGAAGTTTTTCAGAATGCTAATATATTATTGTGTGCAGTGCCATTTATTTCAGGGGGACTGTACATAACAATAAATAAGGGCATGTTATTCCACATATATTCAGAAACTATATGGTAAACTTCCTGAAAGGCCACTCCAGAATATTGCAAGAAGTGGCATATAGCAGTAAGCATGAAAATATTCCCGAAGATATTTCTGGTCATTATGCTTTTACTGTGAAGTTTTCTACCTCCAGTATCTTCAGTCTAGGATTGATGCACGTTAGTGATGTGTTTTTCTTTTCATTATATTCATTAGAGAGTTATTCGCTCAGCATTTGCAAATCTGTCAGCATGATATTTTACTCTGAAGATCAGTAATAAGGACATGGTGAGGAAAAAGGACAAAATATTTGCAGATGCTGTAAGAGATGTGAAACCAAGGCTTAAAATATGCTTTTACTCTACTAGGCTGGTAGAAAATGATAGGGCTGAAGGAGCTCAGCATGGCTCAGACTTGGTTCCTGGGTTGATATCTCTAATATCAGTGCCCATGAGCAGCAGTTACTTCTGAGAAAGACCTAATTTACAAGAATAAGTGTTGGTTTGGAGTGCTGCTCCTTCACCTTTTTTCTCTGATATCTCTTCCATGATACTAGTACAGCAATAAGTAGGATTGCATCAGAAATACACATAGAACAAAGCAACTATGACCAGTTATTCATTTTGCATCTGCTTGTTTGCATGTTATAAGATTAATTATTACTGTTTTCATTATTTGAACAGAGGTTCAGCTGAAGTTTCTCTCTTGAGAAACAGATTTGTTGTAAAAAATAAATCTTGCCGAGAGCCTCAGACGTATGACTGCAATTTTACTGCCTCTCCAGTTTTTAATATCTTTCTCTTCTGCCCTGTTCCCACATTACTGGTGGGAACAAATTGAAATACCTCAGGCAGAGCTGGTAGTTCACCAGGGCATGTATGAATTGTTTAATTCCTACATGCAGTACATAGGAAAGAAATACATGCACTACCTATGCTTTTTGGTTTTTTAATTTTTATTATTTACTGATACTGGTTGCAACTTATAAAATGTATTTTGTCACTGAATTAACCCACCATGTTGTTGCTTCAAAGAAAATTCCTTACTTCTCAAATTCTGCTTGCATGCTCTCAAGGAAACAAAGCAAGATGCTTTCTGAGCTGAGGGAAGAGGAAGAGGACGCTCACTAGGGTGCAATACTGTCTCCAAATAGGTGCCAGGCAGTAAGGTTATGTTATGGATGTTCTTTCACATTATATCTCCCATTGCCATGTGCAATACCATTGTCTTTTGCCATACTCCTGAAGTCATGCTTACCATTTTACTCCAGGCTTGCTTGCTCATTTTTTGTCCTTATTGTTTGGTACTGTTGTATCTCTGTTATGAGCATGTATTTCAAGGGTTCCTTTTTTTTGATATGCATTTTTGCATGTCAGTCATGTGACCATTCCTATCACCAGATAATATTGAATGTAACCATGTTGTATGCACACCACAACTAACCACTTCAATCTGATGCTTCACATCTTCATATTCATCTTCGAAGTACTGTGGTTATATGAATTGATGACATTTCTGGAAAGATAGATATTTCAGTTGGTAGGCAGAACAATGAACCTAAGGAACTATATTAAAAAAATACCTAAAGCAGCATTACAAAAATTATTGCAGAAATTACGCCAGATTTAGTTCTGCTATTACCATGCATCTCATTCTCATTTTGTGAATAATACCTGATGCTCTGTAAATTCCTGGTTAGAAAAAGGTTTCTCGTTTGATATCATCCTGCATTTTCCCTTTGTGGACACTGTAAACATCTGTATTGTAAGGGGGCAACTGTTTTTCTGATACTGCCATTTGAAGCTTGTGCCAATGTACTTCTACTGAAATGCTGTAAACGTGCAATGTATTTCTCATTGATTTGTATAAACTAAATTAAATTGTCGTATTAATAATAGATTGCTGGACAATTTTAGACCACTCATAGTGCATTGATTCTCATCTGATGTAGCCCCTGGAGTTGGAGGGCATGCTGCTGGGACATGGTTGCCTTTTGGTTTGGTCTCTCTACTTTCAGAAATGTTTTTATATTATTCCTTGTGAGGACCTGTTAATATTCTAGGCATCATGACTTAATTAAGGGATGTAAAGCTTGAAAAGGGACATAGAGTGTTTCATCAGCTGATACAGTTAGTGAAAGTGGACAAGTTTTCAGGTGCATAGACTTTCCATAACTTTAATATATCGTGCATTTTTATGTGAATAGTATCTGTTCTTATCTGACTGATAATTACTGAATATTTGCATTATAAAATAGAATAGTGCAATTACTTTGTGTATAAAAATTGTCTATATCTAGTATACCTTATTAGCACAGAATATATATGTATAAATGTTTCATGTTAATGTGCAAAAGAAATTGCAATAAATTATTTTTTCCACTGACTTCTAGAAATCGTGTGATTTCCTTTTGGTAGAAAACTTTATTTCATTGTTTGATACAAAACAAGTATTTTTTTATTAAACAATTTGCAGTTCAAATTTAAATTAATTGTTGAGTCATTGTTCCAATGTTTGCAAATGTCCAAGTGTCTCACACATTCAGGTTAATGGATCACATCCTTAAATTAAAGTAGTGTTCAAAATGTACAAATGAATTGAGGTTAATGCTTCAAAAATAGTAGATGAGGTGACAGAAATACATAAAACCTTCCTTTGAAACTCTTGGGGAATATTTAACAATCAAAAATAATTAGCTGTACACTTTGAGCAGGATATGCATTAACAACCAAAGTTTTAGGAATGGGAAATGAAGAGAGGAAACTGCATACTTTCTTTTGCACTATCTCACTGCCAGACAGCAACACATCCCAACACATCATCAGAGGTTGCTCTCTCTCAGATCCACAACAGCAATTTGGATTGATCAAGTTGTTCAAGCTTACAAAAAGTTTATGGTGACTCTGAAAGACGTGGAATTTGTGACAGCTGTGGTTGGGTATTGATATAATTCATACCCAAATGGTGCAACTGAAGTTCTGTATCACACTTCAAGCTGATGGAAGATGGTGTGCCAGAAATAATGCTCTGGGTTTATATTGTACCTTCTTAATAATTTCAAAATATTAAAGCTCCCATTAAGCTGCTTTGTAACAGTTTCTTAAAGCATGGAATAATAGCTCATATTGTGTCCATGTAAGAGCTTTTTATCTCAGTACAATTTAGGCACTTAACCACTTCTGTTACTAAAACTGGTCTTCGCTTAAATGCTGCATTCAACTACTAAATTTATAGTTTGGTTAAATATTACTCTCAGCTAACAGTTAAACACTTCTCTAGGTATTTAGTTCTTTTATGTGTATTCTACTGCCTCTTGTATTTAACTGTAGTGATTTGCTTTTTCAATAGAAGCTCTCTCTGAAACATGAGGCAGAGTAATTATCAAAGTCTGTTTCAAAGCTCTTGATAAATAGATGTATTTTATTCTTGTATTTTTTGTAAAAAGAAAAAAATGGAACAAGGAGAAGAAAGGGGAGATCAGCCATAAAATTGCAAATGAAGGAATGCTTAGCTGTTTGCAATCTCCTGGATCTTATGCATTCATTTGAATTCAGACAGGCAAGGGAAATTGATTTTTGGTGGTGTTTGTGCTTTGGCTGTGCAGGGGACTCTTCCTGCCTTAAAGTGGGCACTGCAGTTGGCTTCCAAACTGCTGGTTCAGTCCTTGATAGGAACAACCTCTGGGAACATAACTTCATGCCTGATTTTTTTTTTTTTTAAACAGAATGATAAACAATGGATGAGATGCTCATTTGGATATCTACTTACAGGATTATCACAAAAATGTCTTCATTGAAAGGGTAGTTAGGCACTGGAACAGGCTGCCCAGGGGCATGGTGGAGTCACGATCCCTGGAAGTGCATCTGTAGATGGAAGGCATTTGTATCATAAAATGTGTTTTTCAGTCACCATGTAGATGGTCAACACTTTACTGTATTGTCACAAACTGTAAAATGGTTATTCCATGCATTTCTAGAGCCATCAAATATTTAAAAAAAAAAGAAAAAGAGAAAAACATTGGGTCATTGGGATCTAGTACTATGAGAACTGGAAGAGAATTTAGTGTTCATATTCTCTAGGCAGTCAGCATACTGGTAGAGATGGGAGCTTTTGGGCACTTGTAAATTAATTCTGCCAGTCACTGTGTTGGCTTGTCATCTCCAAGTAAAGGGAATTTACTGGACTTATAGTCCTGTTTTATTTTAACAAGACTTTATTTTTTATTATAGTAAGATTATTTCTTTCTTGGGGGAGAGTATCTGAAACTTGTCATTTCATGCATTGACCTGACCATGAAGGGGAGAGCAAGTAATAAGCCAGTAAACAGAGCTATGCTAATGTAACCAAAAAAAAACCAAAAAAGAGGTTCCATTCCCCAATCTCTAGCAGCACATACAAGGCACTGGGATTTTTTTTTCTACTGTTCTTTAGATGTCTGTGTGACTTTGGGTGACAGTTTGGAAAAACTGCAACAATACATGCTGTCTCCACCAATTCATTCTTTGTTATTAACAGGGAAAGGCTAATGTTAACTTCCTTCATAATCAACGTGTCTTTTTGCCAATATAAGTGTTTTGGAGATAATGACAACAGTGGAATGTGAAAACAATATTATTATTATTCTGGCATGAAAATACATTATAAAGGTTTTGTTCCAGACAATTTCCCATATCCAGCAGTCAGATTGGCATTGTCTTTGTTACTGTTGTTTCCAGAGATGATTATACACCTAGTACAGATTCAACACCACAGGACAACTGTGCTTTCAAGGGCAGCAATTTTGTGTGCTGAGGATCTATCTGTTTATATGCTGGACACCTCTGGCAGGAAACCTGTATGCCTTTTTATATTGCAGGTTCTCAGGGTCATTTAGCCTTTCAAAACAGATTTTACACTTCGATAAATGTGCTATCCTGCCTAGTGCTCAAACAACTGTCTTGTGATTAAAATGACAGAACTTAGTTGAGTCCCAACAAAAGGCTGAAAATGTTCACGGTTCCTAGCTGGTGTTAATAATGATCCTGAACTAGAGACCAATTAAGCCAATAGTCCTTGAGCCTTTGTTTAAAAATAAAACCAAACAACCCCCCCCCC
>VWYP01010234.1:400426-446170 GCA_013400435.1 Pycnonotus jocosus
ATTAATAGTTGAGTTTTTGAAAAAAAAAAAAAAAAAAAAAAAGACTAAACCACTACTACCCTATAGGCCCAAACAGATGCAGGAAATATAACAGAAGCTTTTCTGAACACTTTTAAAGAAATAAGTAAAGAAACCTGAATCAGCACCAAAGCCACAAAATTCTTACACTGACTTATTTAGTAAGACTTAGATGAAGCCTTTAGTCTTTATTGTCATCTTTCATGGCATTAAACATTGAACGTGACCCATGTTTGTCCACTTGGATGCCCTGTGCTTCTCTATAGTAGCTGGCAGACTGGTGAGGTTTTTTTATATGTTTCAGAGAGATAGTACTGTAAATTTCATTGCTACTAGGCACATTGCTAATTGTTCTAGGTGAAGCTACCATATTCTTCACTGGAATATGTTACAATGATAACTTACTAGAAGACTTGTTAATAAGGAACCTGCATGTAAAGAATATCAAGGCTCCATATTTATGTAGTCAAATTCCTGGGAGATAATTTGGCATGTGTATTATTTCTCATCACTCAAAACATAGAAGATAAAAACTGGGTCATGAATGCTAAATTGTATCATATGTCAGCGTCACTTGCTATGCTATTTAAAAAAAAATAAAAGTTAAATATCACATTTTGTGCTGTATGAGAAGGAGAGTGAGATTTTGTGAAATGGACTCTTTAAAGCTATTTACCATAGTTAAATAGTTTTAGGGAATAAAGGGGAGAATAAGGAGTGCAGAGAAGGGAGCTGTGTAAAATATTACTATCTTCTTTGTATGTTTAAAAGAAAGGCAGTTTGCAAAACCAGTTAGTTCTATACTTCTACAAACTGCTAACATTCTTGTATTTCCCTCTTTTTTTCTTTGTTTGTTGATTGGTTCTGGGATGGATTGTTCCACTGAGGCATTTCAGGAGCTTTCAAAAGAAGAAAGATGCACATCCAACAGAAGTTAGTAAAAATATACTCTAGCAGTTCTATGAGTGTAAGCATACTGGCACCACAAAACAATCCAAGCTGGCCACCTACATCAGCTGTAATAGAAGGAAATAAACATGTGTCATCTGAAGCATCTGGTTTAGTCTAGCAAGCAAACAAAACCCTGCCAGGCTCAAGTGTTAAATAAATTCAATATACGTAATCTATCACTTTAGGAAAACAGAATTAATATTCTTAAGAATGTTTACTGAAGAAGACTAATGTGGTTTTGAAAATTTTAAATAAAGCAAGTACAACACAAGACAGCCTACTGTGAAACAGATACTTAAAATATTTACTACTTCTATGCCTTTTTAGATGTTCCCTTGCTTCTCATCCCCATGTTCTCCCTCTCCTCTCCAAATCCCCCAAACATCACTGTTCTTACAGTCCTGCCTGTGATAGAGCAATAAACTAGTACCAAACTTAATTCTTACTCTCAGCTGCTCTCCATACTACAGCTTCTTTAATGGAATGACAGGAGACTATCAAAAATTACCATGAGACAGACATGATTATTGCTATTATAGTATAAAAATTGTGGCTTCTTGTTCAGAAGCCCATGTAGTTTTTTATTCAGGAAGTGAGAGAATTAGAAAAAATTGGGATTTTTTCTTGTCTGGTGGGATTTTTTAAAAATTACTATTTTTAGATTAATTATTAGTAATAAAGATAAGCTTTCACTTACCAAGCAACTCAGAGATAGTCAAGGCCTTCTGCTGCTGTGTTATTTTGTAGCTCAGATCATGATATTTAATCTCAATACGCACAAGGTTTTGCCTAATGACAAATACACAGAGTTTACTTGAGACAATTAGGAGTGCTGTTCATTTTTACCAACATCGTCGGCATGGTCTGAGTTCAGGGAGAGTGATGGTGTCTTTAATAAAAAATTAGATGAGTGTTATCAAAATCAGTTACATGAGAGAAGGAAAAACCCAAACTCCTAATAATAACAGCAGTTTATCAGGAGTAGATCTTCCTCCTGTGTTGAAAAGGTAGCTCTAGATCTCTACTGTGGGATAGACTCATACTTTTTAAGGGTTGCTGAGAGAAACTTGAATGGAAATGTCAAGCAAAGTGTAGCCTACCACTCTTGATTATGTGCAACTGCATATTTAATTGTGCTTATTTCAGTTGGCATGTTTGTACAGAGCAGTGCTTGTCCTAAGCTTGGATGTTCAGTTCTACCCTCTGCTAGTAGCCTCACTTACCTAATTGTGTTCTTGCCTGCTGCAAAAGTGGAAGAGTGGTAAATCTCAGCTGGAGCAAGACCTGTGTAATGACTGAGTGAAGAGCTCCTCTTTGTGGTATCTTGTCTACTGAAGGACTCTGCCAGGTCTTGAATATAAAAGTAATGGGTTTGGAAGGAAACAGACAAAAACTGATTGCGCACATAATATCAATGGCTCAATGTCCAAGCAGAGTATTTGGACCAGTGCTGTTTAACATGTATTTTAATGACATGGACAGTGGCGCTGAGGGCTCCTTCAGCAAGTCTGTGGATGACACCAAGCTGTGTGGTGTGACTGACATGCTGAAGGGTGGGGACCTGGACAAGGTTGAGAAATGAGCCTGTGTGAACCTCGTGTACTTCAGCAAAGCCAGGGGCAAGGAACTGCACCTGGGTCAGGGCAAGCACAAGTACGGGTTGAACAGAGAATAGAATGAGAGCAGCCCTAAGTGGAGGGACTTGGGGTGTTCCTTGAGGAGAAGCTCAACACGAACCACCAACGTGCAGTTGGCAGCTCACAAAGTCAGCCCAGACTGCATTGAAGGAAGAGTGACTGGAAGGTCTACGGAAGGTCTACAAGAGTGGGGGACAGAATGGAACTCCTGAAGGATTTTGGCTAGCTCTAGGGATCCCATCACAAAAAGGATGTAGAGAAAGTCCAGAGGAGGCTATGAAGATGATCAGAGGGCTGGAGCACGTCACCTGTGGGGACAGGCTGAGAGACTTGTGGCTGTTCAGCCTGGAAAAAAAGAAGCCTCTGGAAAGAAATTATAGCAGTCTTCNACTTGGTGTGTTCCTTGAGGAGAAGCTCAACACAAACCACCAATGTGCAGCTGGCAGCTCACAAAGTCAGCCCAGACTGCATTGAAGTGACCGGAAGGTCTAGGGAAGGTCTACAAGAGTGGGGGACAGAATGGAACTCCTGAAGGATTTTGGCCAGCTCTGGGGATCCCATCATAAAAAGGATGTAGAGAAAGTCCAGAGGAGGCTAAGGGGGATGATCAGTGGGCGGGAGCACGTCACTTGTGGGGACAGGCTGAGAGACTTGTGGCTATTCAGCCTGGAAAAAAAGAAGCCTCCGGAAAGAAATTATAGCAGTCTTCCAGTACCTAAAGGGGACCCACCAAAAACATGGAGAGGGTTTTTTTACAAGGATATGTAGGGATAGGACAAGGGGAAATGTCTTTAAACTGAAACAGGGTAGATTTAGATTAGGTATCAGGGAAAAAGTATTTACTTTGAGGGTGGTGAGTCACTGGAACAGGTTGCCCAGAGAAGCTATGGATGCCCCATCCCTGGCAGTGTTCAAGGCCAGGTTGGATGTGGCTTTGAGCTACCTGATGTAGAGGGTGGTACCCCTGCCCACAGGGGTTGGAACCAGATGATCATTAAGGTCTCAACTCAAACCATTCTATGATACTTCAGAAGTGTTGACAGCTACAGTGTTTTGCGTTGACAATGATGATGAGCTCATTAACAATATCCATGAAAATAAAGTATTTTCTATACAAAATCATCCCTTCTAGCTCTTTGAGTGATATTTCTAAAACTCAGGTAGTACTAGTGTATAAAAATAATCTTATTCCCCTAGATTCTGTTAGTAAGGCTCCTACCCTTGTAATGGCTTTGCTAGCAGAACTATCAAACAAATATTTAACTTTTTCCTCCTTACATCTTCAGAAATAAATACATCTCTATGTTTTATAGTTTGAAATGTGTACTCATTAATGTGTTAGCAGGATTCCTATTGGTTAAGGCCTGGTAACAGGGGAATTTCCTGTGTGTTCCCTTGCTTTACTGAATAATTACTGAGTTGCACGAGATGTTTACAGACAAATAATCAACAAAGATAAAATGTCCTCAAGGGATTAATATCATTTGCATATAACAACAGGTTTAATTTTCATAATGTCCATTGGGAACAGACTTTTTAATAGGGCCTGTAGGTATTGGAGAAGAGATAAGAGTTGTAAACTAGGAGAGGGTAGATTCAGACTAAATATAAGGAAGGCATTTTTTACAACAAGGGTGGTGAAACACTGGAACAGGTTGCCCTGAGAGGTGGTGAATGACCCATGCCTGGAAACACTCAAGGTTCAGTTGAACTGCGCTCTGAGCAACCTGATACTGATGAACATGTCCCTGCTCATTGTAGGGGAGTTGGATTAGTTGACCATTAAAGGTCCCATTCAACTCAACCATTTTATGATTTGCATAGTTCCTGTGCATGTATGAGCAATGCAAGCATTTGCAGACTGATGTCTTCAAAAGTGAGAAAACTGAAGTCACTGAGACAATGAAACTCATAGATATTTCATGAATCAAATTTCCTACAGTTGTTTATAAACATACTTTCATGTTGTATATACAATGAGTTCATGTAGCACTTGCTTTAATACCTATTTGTACTGCTGACATTTCTGGCTATAAGAGGCAATTCAGTGTATGAAACTATTACATTTTCTTTGACAACTAGATCATATCTTTCTAGCAAAAAAAAAATCTGGGAATAATTCAATTTTTTAAGATGTAATGCTTGTGTTTGTGAGGAAGTCTGGTGCCAATTTGTTATATCCTAACAGTAAGGCACATATGGCCTATTAAAGCCATGTAAGGACACATGGCATCTCTGAATTTATAAGTATGCAGATTAGGTTAGTGCAGTCTGCATACTGAACAACACAGCTCTATGCATAACATGATTCCTATCACCTTTTCCTGCATGAAAGATGTAGTCAGTACTGTTCAGATGTTTTCACACTAAAAGGTATCTTCTGTTGGGTGGAGAACAACTTCCTTTTTCTGTGCACTGCTTTCAACCACACAGCCATCCTGTTTCGCTCTTCTGATACCTTGTGAGAATTAATGTGATACAAAAGTTTTTCTAAATAACTTTTATAATATAAATGGTATTAGGGAATTCCTCTAACAATAGAAAATCTTAAATCTGTGGCATTGCTGCTACAATAAAACTGCTACAATAAAACCAGGTCTTCAGTACTTAAAAAGCTTCCTTTTGGAATAGGCTGAAAGGAGAAAAACTTTATACAGCATCTAGTTGTGTTTTTCCTTTGCCTTAATTTGTGGAATTGTGAAGATTTGTCTTTTCTACTGAATTAATTGTGAATAGGTTTGGTAACTCTGGGGTTTTTTTATTCCTAATTGAAACAGTGATCAAAACAATTTGTTAGATTAGCGACAGAGAAGGTAATTGAGACTATTACTTTGTAATTGCTTTATCCATTTTTATATTACTTTGTTATCCAGTCTTAGGTGTATCTAAATATATACATATATATATATGTATCTATGTGTATTATCCATATATACATCAATATAGATAGGAATTTGAATAAACCTTAACCAGTTTTCTCCAAGAGATTATGTTATCTCGCACACAAAGATAATAATACCACACATAAAAATGTCTTTTTAAAGGTCATATTTTCATCATACACTGTGCTAGCATGGTTAAAAAGAATTGATAATTTCTTTGTTAGATAAGGTGTTAAGCAGGATTACCTGATGTATTCTGGGCTTTTCTTCAGTTTTGTAGAAAAATATTTTATGGCATTTTCTCCTCCAATGTTTGAATAGGTGACAGTGGTAGGATAATCCGTTTCTTCACATGGGGTAGGACAAGTGGAATTGTGTGTTCCTACTGTACATAATCCTTTTATCTCTATATCATCTGAAATTTCAGAAGAAATAATTTATATAGTATTTCAAGAAAAGAATACAGATTAAAAACTTTTAAAAAATACTTACTAAATTACTTTTAATTGTCTTTGATAAATGTGTGGATTAATTATCCCAAGAAAATTGAATACTTACCAGTTTTGAAGGATCAAATAAGTATTTGCAACTGTCATTTGGGAAACTGATGCACAGAAACAAGGGCTGAGGTATTTTTTTCACCTTTTCCAAAGAAATACGGCACCTCTAAGTCTTTCTGCCTTCATTGGGGCCTTATGTGCTTATTATTTCTCACTCACAGTTAAACAAAAAGACAGCAGAAGGCTTTCCATGTTCTGTGCTAGATTTCTAATTAAATACTTAGGTATATGTCCTTGATCTTGATGCCTTAGTGCCTGCCCAGCTCATTTCAGTGCACAGAAACAACTTCCAGAGCAATTCCAATTGTAGTTTTCTATCATCTGATAACTATAAAAACCTTGGTAAGCTAAGTTTTCTTTTCCTTAACCCCTGCCTGCCATTTGATAATTGGGCTCAAGAAAGCTAAGAAGGTTTAGGGAAAGCTTTGTCTCTTCAAATACCAAGAAGTCATAAAATTCTGCAGGTCTGGCTGCTTATAAAAGTGAGAAGCCATTCATCTGACAAGGAATTACAGAAAGAATTACAGAAAATAATCATTACAAAAATCTGGGAAAGCTAGAAAAAAAACACTGTGGATGAAAAATTCCAAGGCATAAATGTTTCCTGAATCATAAGCCATCACTGTGAGATGAGTACTGTAATCTCCTGCCTGTGATGCTCTATTTGTCCTGTTTTGTGGGGTGGCAGAGGTTGTGTCTGTTCACTCAGCTTGTGGGCTTCTCACTTTTGCAAAGCACAGAGGAGGAGATTTCTCAGCCTGTTAGCTGATGATTTGAAATACTCTCCAGGGATGCTGGGGTTGTGGATTTTATTCTGGAGAGGCAGCCTTTAAAGTTCTTAAAATGATGCACTGAGTAGGTGCCGCAGATGCTGGATAAGTGGACTGTTACTTGAGATTTTGTTATCAGATATCTTATCTCTCCTACACTGTCAAAGGAGAGTCGACCCCTAAAATGAGATCCTGAGGACCATACAAACCTTCTGGGATCCAGCTCTGAATCCTGTCCATCCTTCAGAGGAATTTGGGGTCATTTTTGCTTATTGCTCTGTGGTTTCTTTGAGATTCAGTCACTAAATATCTATTAAGTAAAATATACATCTTCCCTCATGACAGTCTTTCAAAGATCATGGTTACATAAGAATGTGAAGTTAGTGAAATCCATTTCAAAATAGCTACAGGAAAAAAAGTAATTGTTCACAGTAGTAGATCTGGCCTGAATGTTGCACACACCTTATCAAAACAGTCCTCTCCACCAACTTCTGAGTCTACTAATCACTCAGAGAGAGTCACATTACACAATAGAAACCAAAGCAATTAAAAACTGAAGTTCATGAAAAGTTACTTCTCAAATTACCATGTAAAGAATTTTCCAGTCTGTTGTAGTGATCTACAAATTTTATACCCAGTGTATGCAAGTTATTTATGGAAAAGAATTGCATTTGTAGTCCTTTCAAAATTCATAATTTACTTTTAAAAAGACAAAACCTTAAAGTCCAGTGATTTATGTTTTACCAGTTAACAAAGCTGTTATTACTGTGCTGTTCACTCTTCCTGCACAAAGAATACAACATTGGATCTAGAAGGATACCATGAAGATGTGAAAATGCTAGCTAGAGACTTGGTAATTGAAAACTGATTAGTTGGATGTTCTTCCATTTTAAACCATTTAGGTTGCTAAAATGAGTTTTCTATTAGGTTTCTTTATATATACATATATATATACACACTGATTTTTTGGAGTATTTTTTGTGTGGCTTGTTTGTTTTTTGGTGGGCATATATTTCATGCTCTGTATGGTCTCTGTTTTCAGAATATTAAATGAACTGAGATGTACTCCATTTCAGATTACTTTCAGTATTTGGTTTAATTGATAGATATTGTCTGCTATTTGGAATTGGCTTGGAAAACATGAATATGAAGTTATTACTTACAGACTGCTGGATAAACACATTTGTAAAGCTTCAGCAAGTCACATTCTGTTCCATTTCCTAAAAAGAAATAAAAATATTTAGGCACCTCAATTAACCATCTAACCCTTAGCTCTATTTGCACTAAACTGAAATGTAATGTCATCAAAGCCTCCTCAGCACTTCATGTTAATGATTACACAACTGAGAAATCAATTCAGTTGGGCACAGTGCAGTTGTCAACACCAGGAGCGGTACAGGGTGAAAGCACACAACAGACCAAGCCAGGAGGCTGCTGTTGGAGCAAACACCTTCATTATGTGTATTAATCTGAACTGCCTTTAAGCTTGTGGCTCACTCTTTGTGTTAGCTTGCTGAAGACAGGAATTTCTGCTTTTCCTAGTGGAAATTAAAAAAACCCCCAAAGTAACGCAGATTTTGTATGTGATTACATCCCATATGTTTCTGCAGAAATGCAGGAAACTTCATGCAGGCATTTTTTTGAGACCTAGAGGGTGAGATGCTGAGCTAGAGCAAAATTTTCAGATTTCAGATGGCGTGGGTTTTACCCCATTTTTAATTTTTTTCCCTCACATGGAAATGTTGTGTAGCAGTTTAGCACACAGTTCCAGAAGGCATCGCTCTCCTTTATCTAACTATCCTTGTATAAAGTTGTATAAAGCTATCACTCTGGGCATAGGAGACCCAGACTTAATTGCACTGGCAACCCCTTTTCCATGACAGTTTGCAGAAGACTGCCAACCTCCTTTCCCAAGGGTTCTCAAACAAACAGGCTAGAGATTACATATTAATGTGCCTACTTTAGTAAGAGCATTCTGTCTTGCTTGAGCATATTTAAAAAATACAATGAGTCAGAAAGTGCAGGTTTTCTTGTGGCTTTTCTTGTCATCTAGTGGCTTTCTTGCCCAGTTGTGAAAAAAGAGGTGCAAGAGCAGAGATCTGGGTTCCAACTCTTGCTTTAGACAACAGTATTGTTGTTACATTTAATGCTGAAAAGGTGTGAGTGCTCAGTGTTAGTGCTTTGCATTTGTTGAGTGATTAAGAAGCCTAGATACTGTAGGGGAGTATTACAGCATGCACCTGGTGCTCCACATTTGAGGCTGATTAGAAGGCTCCATACAGCTTTTTGGCTTTTGTAGAGCCTTTGCTGCTGCCAGGCTCTTTCTGTGGCTCATGTAGGAGTCCTGAGATTCTGTCTTCAAGCAAGCTCTTCTGCTGTGGTTGCTGAACACCTGCCTGCAAAGTAGGTTGTCTGGATTGTGTGTGGAAATGTACGCCTTCTTATGGACTTAGTTCCAGCTCCTTAGGAAGTCTGGTTGAAGACTACAGACCTGTCTCACACTCCTGAGGCAAAATTGTTTCTTTCTATTTTTTGGCCTGTATCCTAAGAATAGACAATGACCCAGATGCTAGGTCTAGGCTTGACCAAATATCTTGCTTGTTTCCTTGGAATTTTAATTAGTCTCAGATGGAGATTCCCTTGAGATATGCGCTCTGTCTCCTTGGCTGTTCAATAATATGTGATGTGTTCCAAGAAGATGGTCAGTGTGTGGTATAATGATACTCCTCAGAAATACCTGGAAGAATGAATGGCAAACAGCCACACCAATCCTGTATGTACCGGGCTTTGCATTCCAGCAAACATCCATTAGTACTATAAGTCTTGTGGTACTGAAGCTTTATGTCAGGCTTGCACTCTCCCCATGGGTATTCTTGGATAATTGACTGTAGGATAATAATAACAAAAGATACAATTTTTGAGGGTCTGTTTTAAACATAGGTATTGCTTTTTCACATTTTCAAGTGCTGCAGGAAGCCTGTTGAAGACATAAGCTGTAGCACTGTGATTTAATTAGAGGCCATTACAGTTCATGCTCTTGAGATTCAAAATTCATCTCCTCTGTCTTACAACAAAATTAGGGCCTGATCAGACAGCTTACTGCAAACTAGTACTCTGCTCTGCTTGGATTCTGCTAGGAATGGGAGACCCCCTTAATGGTAGCAGAATGTGTTGATAGGGAAATTCTGTGGTGTCCTTTTATCATTATCTGTCAATGAGGCTGCAAATTTACAGTAAAGGAAGGCTGACTTTGATAGAGACAAATTAGGAAAACCAGTGATATTCTCCCCCGAACAGCAGTAATTTTGTTTGTGTCTGGAGGAAATGTTATTTTTTGGAGTCTCCAAGGCATAATAAATATTTTGCATTCCAAAATGTCTGATTCATTGTCAGTGCTTCTGAAGAGAATTAGAGACAGTAAAAAACGCTACTTCCACTTCCTGGGGAAAGTTCTTACCTTCAGCTGGCGGATTGCGACCTGTGCGTGCGTCCCCACCGGTGTCAGTAAACCTAAACCATCAAAGCGTGGAAGTTCTTGGGGTGAATGGATAACAAAAGTTATTCCAGCATCTGCATAACCAAGACTAGGCTCGTCAGTGAATTTGTCCTGAAACAAAAAGAATTGTTTAAAGTAGTTTTGGCTTTGCTTACCATCTGAACCTTTAGCTTTATTTATTGTGCTACTATGCTATTTAGTAACATTTTTGGCAATTTACAGGAAAATATAGAAGCAAACTGACTTGAATTTCCTTAGTTCATTACCTCCTTAGGTTTCCTTCCAATTGCTATAATCTTTTAACCTTTTTATTCCTTTTGGCATCCCCCAATTTTAAATTCAAGAAGTCATAGATGAGCATTTACTCATAACTCAAAGATTTGTTCCTTTCTCTTGCAACTACCCATCACATTTCAGCAAACTTTCTGTTATTCTCTTCAGAACCTTTCCCTCCTGACTCATAATTCCTAGAGAACAAAAGCCAATGTCTAAGTCATTTATCAATCTGTTTGTTTTCTTCCCTCTTCTCACAAGGTGATATTCCCTGCTTTTTCTGCCTTTTTTTTTTTTTTCCTGGCTTTCTACTTTTTGTTGGTCAAAGACAATTCTAATGTCAGAAACAATTTACAGTTCAAAGACCAGGTCTTGGCTGGCATTGAGCTGCTGCAGCTGCTGTAACTAAAATGTGGTGCTACTTAGAAACTGGCACCAGGTGACCTTCCCTGCTGGGCCTTTTATTAAAATTAACTGCTTGTATGAAGTTAAATTGCTTGTGGGTGAACAGTGCATGTACATGCTCACTCACAACCTTCTCCCCCTTAGCTGGGGATAGAGTCAATAATAATTTTGGGTTTTAAATCTCTATTTGGGTTTTTCCTTTAAAATAGTCTTGATTTTCAACTTTGTGCCTGAAATTCTGGAGGTCTGTGTGAACCCAATCAAATAAAAATCCCAAACCAAACCAAAAAAACCCCTCCACTAGTTTATAATTTAGTACATGATTCATTGGTTATAATCCTTAGGATAGCTGTACCTGCTGGACATCAAAAAGCAAATGTAAGCCTCTTCCAGACAAACTCACTCTTCTTGCTGAAAGATCATTGTGATTAAAAGTAAAGCAGTTTCCATATTCAGTGAAAACATGTTCAAAATCCTTCAATAAAGGAAAATAGGGAAGAGTGAAATGAAAGAAAGAACACTTGCTGTTTCCTTAGTTAATTACAATGCAAGAGAGGGACTGCTGGGATTGTTGGGTTATATTGTTTTATTTTTTTCCTCCAACGTCCTCAATATTACAATGAGAAAAGTGGTAATTGATGAAATATTCAACAGCATTTCAGCCCTTTCTACACAAAATGAAGTTAGAAGGAGAAATTTCACATAGTTCATTAATACTTATGAGCTGCTCAGAGTAATTTACTGAGTCTTGTGTTATTTCTATACCTGTTACATTATATAGAAATTATATATTCAAAAATAATTTTTTAATTTTTTCCATTACCTGCTTAGTGAACACTGTTTCAAAACATTTAGTCATGTTATATATGAAAGTACAATATTTGATTTTTTTCCTGAAACCACTTAATAATTTGAGTGCATCCCATTCCTTTAGTTTTAGTTCTTAGCACTAGTGTCTTCCAGTTAAGAGAAGTCTCTAATGCCTAATTTTAGAAACTAAAACATATCTAAAGGTTAGATTAAACTGAAAGGATATAGACTTGACTTCTTAGTTCACATTTTCTGTTTAAATTGGGAATTCCTTTACAGAAGAATTGACCTAAAAAATGGGATGATCATATTTTTTGGCTGTTGTCCCAAATTCCCAAAAATGGGCTATTTTCATTTCAATATTTAAAATTTCTGTGGACTCTGCGTATAGTTACCCTGTCTATATTCTTAACCTCAAGAACAAAACTACAGAACTACATCATGCAAAAAACTTCATTCAAACTGTCCTTCATTATAGGCCACTGCTGGGAAAGGTTGTTAGATCCAGCCTGGAGGAATGACAGCTTTCAAAGGCTGCTGTCTGTGCAGAAGTGGCATTAGGCAGAGATGAATTTAAACTGAGATTCCATCTTACAGCTCAGAGAGTCCAGCAGGCTGCCTCTGCAGTCAGTGGGAGAATCAAGGCCCTCAAGGTAATTTAGAGCAGGACTTTTGTTCTCTGTTATTTGACTGTGAAGGAACATAGGGGAGCAGCTGGCAAAGCTGGATGTCTTAAGTTGAGTATATGTCCCCTTCCTCTCTGTGCTACTGTTTTAATAAAATAAACACACTTACCTGTGGGTAACATGGCTTTCCAAAAAAATCACATTCTAGCAATGTGCTGCTGTTCAGATAAAACCCATTTTTCCTTGTAAAGTCTTTGATGCTGAAGTTCTGGTTCCCAAGAAGGAAATGATTTAACTCCTGTGAATATTTATCTTCCATAGAAATTTCTTGGAGAATTGCAGACACAATGTTCCAAACAAAAAAAATTTCTTTCAGGTTGCTCACTGCATGAGCTTGAAACCTGTTAGTGAGAAGGAGAAAGAATTGCTTGGGATTCTGTAGTTATAGGACTGATCTCAAGGCTGCTCTTGACAAAACTGTGACACAATTTGCTGTCTGCTCACAAACTATAACTGATTCTTGCCCAGTGGGTCACAGTTTGATCTCTACAACATGAATATACAATATAGTCTTTATGCCTAGGAACATCTTCCATATCTGGAAGCAGAAAATAGATACCTTCCCATGGCTATTCTGGTCAGTCATATAGGAAACATTTCTGTTGTGTGTGGTTGTTCATTAAACATTAAAAACCAAACCCCCAGAGTAAATTAACCATTCACATAAGCCAACAACCAGATTTGTAGAACCGATGACAAGCTGAACAATTGCGTTTATGTGTGGGAAACTAGCTGAGAGGAGCTGTCCCTTTCAGAAAAAAAAACTGTCTTCCTTAATTTGGAAAGCTGAATTCTAAGCACATTTGCAGTAGTCTCATGTATCTGCTTTACTAAGGAGCTACACCCAACTGTAGACAGTGTACCTTCCCATGAGCTGGTGGCACAGTGGTTTATCAAAGGTGATCTTTACTCCTTGAATCCACTTGAAAAGTCTAAAAAACATGATGAGACTTTAGTGGTACTTTCCTTAAGTACAGCACTGAAGTTCTTTAATGAAGTAAGGTTTTACAGAAGTTGTAAGGTTGAAGAGAGAATAAACACAAATGAAACTATAATGCCATGTTCTTTAGAATTGGCATTTTATCTTATTTTAAAAAATGTATTAATGTAACATATTTGTGTAAAAGATCTTAATGCCCCAATTTAAGGAAGATTAGTAGGAACAGCTCTTCTCAACTGAATTTGAGTTAAAAAATAAAGACAGAGTGCTGCGCCTCTCTGTCCTGCTAATGATAAAAACCCCAGTTAATAAAAGCAGGAGGGGAGGATGAGCACAGCGTGACTGGCAGATGAATATGGCAGCAAACTGTTACTCAGATGGAGAAATGCTATGCTCAGTAGCTACCTCCCTACAGCGTGCTGCTGCTATAGTTACAAGAAGCGAGGCACGTTCATAGCAGCCAGCCCACTGCAACCACAGGGATTTCTGTCTGCAGTGCACATCGTGTGGTATAACCCAGGGTAGCTTTATGCAGGTCATGGAAGGTGGCACAGGGATGCAGAACAGCTTCAGGTCTTTGAGACTTGGACTTCTGGCTGATTCTGCTGGGAAAAGGTAGAAAATATGAAAACTTACTATTTTTTTGAGGGAAAAAAATCTAGATAAATATTCTGTGCTTCTAAAACTGTTCATAAATTATGTATTTGCTCTAAAAATCAGGCCGCAATTTTATTAAATTATTTTTGAAGTGGATGCACTGAATGTTGGGCAATGTCTTCAAAGGTAGAAATTTGTAGTAAAGTTCTTGCTTAGACACATGACTTCCAAACAATCCGAATGCTTTCCTCCAGCAAAAACCCTGGACATCAGCTGGAGCTATAAAGGCTGAGCACCTCTGAAAAAAGAGTATCTGTTTTACCTCAGATTTTTGCCTTTGCATGAGGTTTCTACTTAAAATCATTTGCTAATCTTGCCTTTTATTTTTGCCTTGAATGTGGCTGATGGCTGTCCCTTAGTTATACTGAGAAGCAACACTCATACATAGAACACTAGCACCAGAGGATATATTCCAGCTTCTTTGTGAAACTTAAAAATCATGTCATCTGAAGGAAGGGGAAGATTATAAAAGCAATCTGCCTTTCTTGTTTCTCATACTTTCATCTTCATTTAAGTATCATGTGGTGGTGTGGAAGACATGCCCCCATAGCCATATTTTCCTTGGTGTATGCGATTTGTCCAAACAAGTTGTGGAACCTGACTGCTTTCAGATAAAGATGTGTTGTGTCTCAATGGCAAACGACAAACATAATTTTTACCTGTTCATGTTGCAGAAGGTCACAGCGGGGAATTTGATGTTTTCCACATACTGAACCACCATTGTAGTTGTGGTTGGCCAGCTGAAGTAGTAGATGAAGCGACTGCAGATCTGCCAAATGACAATGGCAAAGCAGCCTACGACGATCAGCAGCCACAGCACCCTGCGAGCCTTGCTCTGCGTGTGGACAATGTTATGCACGCCATGAAATGAAATGGAGGAGGCAAACTCCTCATGATATTTCCTTCTGTCTTCCAAATCTGGCAGCAGTTTCTTTATTAAACACAATCGTATCTTTTCCAGTATTCCTGAATATGGAACAAAGTTAAAATTTTTAAAAACTTAGTGTTTAACCATAACCACTTAAAAAAGGAATCTGCATAATTCTGATAATGAAAAGCAGATGTAAATTTTCCCTTTAATTGTAAATTCTCTCTTTAAGTAATGAACTTGCTTCTGAGGATGGAAGAGTTGTGTGCTAAGAGATAACCTCAATGCTGCCCTAAGTACAAACAATATCTTGCAGTATTTCAAGCCCACAAATGTTTAAGCACTTTAACTTAAAAGAGTAGTTCCAGTTCTGGGGGAAAGATTGGATTTTGACATACCTCAGGGGTATAAAACCATAGGTTGCTGTGAGCCTACCTGAAAAGTTAAACATCTCATTTTTACAGTAACAACCAAATAAAGGACTGATCCTGCACACGTGCTTTTACAAATATGGTTAAAAATGAATGATATGGAATGATATGAAAGAGAATTTCACTCTTTCTCTACTAAATTTTTCAGGATAAGATTTGGAAGGTTGCAGGTTCTGAAGAATATCTAATCTCATTTTCTTAGGTTCATACTTGTCTGCTTCCATAAGTTTGAAATGAGATGGGTTTAGTTTTCATTTGTGCCATGTTTTCTATAAACTGATATTAAAATAAACCAAACCAAATAATTTTTAAATGTAAGTTTAAGGGCTATAACAATAATGAATGTAATCAATACCTGGAACTGCAGTAACTTTCTTATGCTTAATGCTTTTGGACATGGACTTAAACGTCATTTTTCTCCAAAAATATCCAGATGAAGGAAACTTAATGAGACCTTTTTTGTACCTTGTCATAATCAGATCACTCTTTTGCAAAGTGCTTCTTTTATGGATTGCTAGCCACTACTTTGGTATTAAGTAAGTCCATAAGAACAATAAATCAGAGAAAGTTTCACAGAATTCACAGAATGACTAGGTTGGAAGAAACCTTCAAGATCATCAAGTCCAACTCATGCCCTAACACCTGTTTGTGAGACAGTTATTAACATCTGAAAATGTATTATTTAGATCAGTGTTTAACAGCAATTAAATGCTTCCCTCCTTCTGTTTTTAACCAAAAATTAGGTTTAATAGTTTGCATGTGTGGTAGGAAGAGAATACAGCCTTTTTATGACTGACTTACTTGAGGCTATTACAGCTGGGCAAAGGAACAAAGGGATGTAGGAGTCATCTGCCAGAGCCACATCAGCCACACCGTGACCACATCAGTGCTCTGGGGCGTTTCTTTGGTCCACAGTCTCTGGACCGTGATAATGAAATCCCAGGTGGTGCTGGATTTGAAAATGTTTCTAAAGGGAAAGAATTTACTTTATGGTGTTCTTTTAAGCTCTGTGTAAAAACTTTGATCAATGTTATGTAATTTACTATGACCTTGATTTATCATCAGGCAGTTTTCTGCTACAAAACTGTTCAAAATTTTCTCTCCTAGCTCTAGTGACTATTGGAGCCCACTGCAAATCTGTTCAGCCATGTGTGGTTTTGTACATTGTACTGAAATGGAGAAGATTTCTGGTTTTGCTGTAGGCTTCTCTCTCACAAGCATGTGGGCAGTGGGACGAGATCTTTGCATATTCCCCAAAAAAGAGCAGAGGGAGAAGTACATTCCTAATATGTCTGCATCTGTTGCCTGTAGACTCCAACAAGAAATCACAGCAGTCAGATCCTTTTCTCCAAGGATAGTGCTGTGAGTGTTTATTTCTGCTATATGCACAGTGCTGGGTATGAGAGTGATAGCATGACCCAACATAAAAGTCCAGTGCCATGAAAAAACCCTAGTTACCTTAATTAGCAGAGGTGTAACTTTGAATCTAAGCAAACATGAAACTAAGTGGTATTTCAGCTCTTGTGCATAGCTAGTACAGTAAATAGTAGTAAGTGGAAATGATGTTCCACCTGAGAAAAACATTAAAAGCCTTTTATTTAATGTGTAGAATTATCTAATAATAGCATGCTGCCACTTTCATTACCTATACATTGTGAATGTCTTAAAGAATCTTTACTTCCAGATTTCTTTAGAAAATGCTATTTAGCAATTACCTAGTTAAAACTATAATAGCTTTATTCTGAGTATACAGAGGACCAATAGCTAAAGACTTCTTTAATTGCTTAAGTAAGAATACGAATTTTTTCTACAAGCTTTTGTGAGCTCACCCTTCTTTGTCGTATCTTGAAAAGGTACATTATTGCTACTATTGGACAAGATGACAAAATAACAAAGCTCTTGGTCAAGTGCTCTAATATACCAGTCACTTACCTTTGGCATCCGATTGAATGAGTCTCCTGAGCTGGTCCATGAGGCTGTGCTTATTTCAGTAAGGAAGGGAAGGATGAAAAGCTGCCTTACTTCTGGGATCACTGCTAGGCAATGGCTTTTATAGACCACTAAATGGGAGGTGATTCTTGATGACACATAGGACTGAGTAATTTACCTGCCTGGGTTGCTATGTTTTGCCTTTTATTAATAGGGTCTGCAATATAAAGGAGAAGATAATTTTGATTACAGGATCAGATGTTCACATTTATATACATTTGAATTACTTATTACGCTAATAGTAGTGCAAGTGTGCTTGTGTAATGCTTCACCTTACAAGTTTCTTTCGTGTATTTTTCTTTTGTTTTAGAAAGGCCGATTATCATTGCTAAAATACTGTGCTGTTCAGAACTGAATAGTTTATCTTGTAGTAAATAAGGAACCCCTTCCTGGTCTGGAGGGCAGTAAATGTGTCTCACTAGGTTCCCACCAGGAACAGGATGCAGTTCATCCCCACTTTGAATAGCTGTCTTCATAACCAGCTCCAGATTTCACGTTCTTGTGGACATTTCAGCAAAAATGAGTGGTTACTCCCAAGAGCTAACCCTGTAGGCAAGGATGAATATATATGCAGGGTCAATTGTTTCAGCAAGGCCTTATGTGAAAGTATAGACTGCTTTTTTGTTAATGTGCAAAGTTTTTTTTTAAAATTTATTTCAAGAAAAGAACCGAACATCTAATAAAAGTGAATAAAAATACTAGAAGATTCAAACCTGGGATGTACTTGATTAATGCTTTAGGAAAAATTAAGAAAAAAGCCTCCTCACATTCTCTTTCTGATCTTTCTTTCTTTCCCTCTGTAATTGTCCCATTGGTCACCTCCAGAGTTCTTGGGTTACCAAGATAAGCTGGGCTCCTTGGTGCCTAACTGCCTGGTTGTTTGCTGTTTTCTGGCTGTGTTGTTAGTGCTACAGGAAACAAGGTAAAGCACTGAACTCCGTTTTATTATTCCTGGCTGACAGGATTCTGTACTGTACTCCTTGGAATTCCCAGCTCCGTTTGTCACTGTTGCCTCACGGGTGGGACTGTCTGCCAGGGCAAGCTTTGCACAGCACTTCTGTTGACTCCAGCAGTTTTTAAGGTCTGTTTGTAACTCGAGCCCAACTGATGCTCTGCCGAGCAGTTTCTCAGTGCTGCAGATCCACTGATTCCTATTAATGCAAACCACTGTAATTCACAGAACCCAGATACCTCTTCACCAAGTTGCTTGAGTTAACCAAAAAATTATGTAAATATTTAATACTGTTATGTGCATAGAATTAAGAGGTACAAACAGTAAGTTACTTGGCTCTCTATGCAGCAAATGATTCAACTTACTTTTTTTTTGTTTGTGTTGCTGCCTTACAAAGAGTTGTTGTGCTTATGCAATACTTTAGATGAACAAGGCTTATGTTGTCCCCTTGTGTTTTACGTAAGAAATTGATTCTGAAAAATTTATTTCTTTTATGGTTGTTTTATATTAATTCTTAAGCAAACACTAAGGGGCGAAGACCAACCATCTTATGTTTGTTCATCCTTCCCAAATGGCATGAACAAACAGGTTCCAGGTTGTAAACTGGTCACAGGCAGCTTGCTCTGTCCCCTCACTCCTAGCATATGTGTCTGGTTGTTTAAATCCACATTCCCTAATACTTAACGTAGTAAAGATTAGGAAAATCAACTCTTTACAGGGGTGGTCACCATTTTTTGTAATCACACATAATGCAAATTTTGTACTCAAATTATTATTTGAAGTCTTAAGTGCTGTTCAGTTCTTGTTATGGTGCTAAATTAAAAAATAATGCTGCAGCCAGTGTAACTACATAGCTATTTCCTGAGACAAATAGATAACATGTTTCTGATAAAGTTAATTCTTTATAGCCTAGTTGCAGCAAAATGTCTTCTGAGAATTCTTATGGGTTGCTGAGATAAAATACATGCACACTCAAGTATGTATTTGGTTTATATTTAGCTTTCACTGTACAATATTGTATTTTTTAGAATATATTAAAGTGGTTCTTTCCAATGCCTGTTACATTACATAACCATCTATAAATGTTTTCTTGACATTAATGCTTCTGATATTTTGCTTAGCTCTCTTTTTTAATAGAAGCATCTCAAATATTATCTACTTCTAAGACAGATGTAATGCATTTGCTAATATGGCAGATTAAAAATACTTTTATTCAATTCATACAAAAATATTAGCAAAAAAAGGCAAAACAGAGGGAAAAACAATGAAGCGATCACCACCTGCATTATTATAATGCATTGTCATTGCCATTTCATGGAATGCTGGTAACTAATTGTATATGCAAATATCTGTCTTGATTCTTCCTTCAAGCATGTACTGAAAGTGGGTTCAGCAATGGGGGACAGGAAGGGCTGCAGCAGGAGGTGCTCAAGGAGTGTTTGAGGACTCATTGAGTCTCTCTCTATGTTGACAAGGAATCAGCTATGACTGGAGAAATTATGAGCTCTCATCATTGTTTTCTAATGCTTAAAGATACTAGACTTTCCTTATTTTTTGTTTTCTCATGTCTGTGTTATCCTGCCATGCTTTAAACTGATTACTCCTTTTCCCATCCTGTGGTGCAATGGAAGTTGCTTATTGCCCTTCCTGTTGAAAGGAAGGTATTTCTCACTTTTAGAACCACAATCTTCTCTTAGTTATATGGGTGAGTTCTTTTCATCTTTCTTAAGGGGCCGTATTTTCTACATCAAACATTCATTGTTCTTGCTATCATCTTCTGAACCCTTTCAACATTTTCTTCATCTGTCTTGAAGAATGGTTCCCAGGACATAGTATAAAAGATAAAGTCTTTGTGATGCTGGATAGAAATGAGGCATTCCATGCCATGTAGAAAGTTGCTATTTAAAAATTCCAATATAAGATTTGCTCTAAAGAATTTCTTATCAGCAAGTTTGGTTATCACAGTTGAAGTTCAAAGGTACTGCTCCTTGCATCAGAGAAGCTGCCTATTCTAATTTTAGTGCATTAAGGTAATTTTGAATTCTAGCTCCTATCTTCTAGCACACTATTAGACTTTCCAGGCTGTTCTCATTTGTCAGTTTAAGAAGTGCACAACCTATCCCATCACCTCAGCCATTAATGATGATGCTGAATAGGGTGAGGTGAGCAAATTTTTATCAACGTTTGTCCTAAGCCAACCCTTTGCGCTTGCCAGACAGCTGTGCGGTGCAGTAAACAGCAGCACGGACTGAGCCACGTGGAGGCATGGGAGTAGCGTATGGTTCCAGGTCTGTGCTTCACTGGATCTGACAGGTAACCAGGGTTCAGGTGGTTCAGGAGGGTTCAAACAGCAGCTCTGAGCCTGCCAAAACCAGGTTCAGGAGGGGACAAATAGCCTTTACTAAAGAATTGCACCCTGCAATGTGTGGTTGCAAGGCATTAATAGAGGATAGGTTTGCCTTGGGACAACGCTGTGGAATGTGTTCAAGATATGTTGTTTCTCCTGAGTTTACAGTTCTGGCTGGCATTGATCCATTTACGTTGATGAAAACAGAGGGTTTGGGCAATAGAAATAAAAGAACATTTTCTCTGTACTTGGGTAATAATTGTTGGTTAAAAATCATCAGCATGTAAAAGAATGCTGCATTTTGCTGAGCCACAAATGAGAAACCATGGGGGAAGGTTGTGCTGGGATGTGTGAAACATAAATGGAAGTTAAGAGTATGCTGGGAAGTGATGACACAATTCTTTGTGTTTAAGAATTTGAACAAATACAGTACTTGAAAAAAAATAACCTTTCCAGTACTATCTCGTCTCTTTGTTTGTAGGTTGCATGACCTTGAACTCTGTTCCTCCCCCAGGTACAAATGTCTGATTGGATTATTAATATTGCATCAACTTTAGGCTTGTTTGTTTTAGAATGGAGTCACCAAATTTTAGTTTTCCTAAAACCAACTGTTAATTTCAAGTGCTAGTTGATATCTAAGTCCAGTTTGGAAAATCACAAAACACTCCTGCAGAGGACACATTTTGGTTCCATGTTTATCTTCTGCACTTCACCCTCCTTTTGTGTCTTTATTCACTTATCTCTTGTTATGTTCTTAAATTGTGTGAGGAACTGATTTTTGTTCAGTGCTGGCAGAGTGGCCAGCACAGTGAGGTTCTGGCTTAGGACAGTGGGGGCTTCACCTCTACAGTTTGAGTTGTACTTTTGTCAACCAAAACAGTAGCTGCTGTACTGCATTTCACTATTATAGTTGTGTGCTTGTTATCAAAATTATTTCATCACTATAATTTTATGAGATTAACAATTCAACATCTATGCGTAGAAAATATATTTTCCTTTTGTCTCAAAAAGGTCACAGCAGAATCTGCACAAATACAGAATGTGGTGACTGGGACTACAAAGGTATAGTGCACCTATTTCTCATTAGCCATGAATCAGTACCAAACAGAAATTAAAATTACTTGATTATTTGGCAGGAACTTTGAAACTTGTACAGGGAAATACTCCTTCACATGATATGTACATCAGTTATGGGACTCATTGCTGCAGGCTATGGATTCACAGAATCCACAAAAAGATCATTAAATGCAAGGACACAGGTATCTTAGGAAGTCTTGGGTTATCAAAATTGGAAAATTACATGGATGTTCTGGGAAAATTATTGTACTGTAAGCTTGCTTTTTAGTTTGTTGGGGGGGGGGTTGTTTGCTTTTTGTTTTTTGGGGTTTTTTTTGCTAATGGTGTTTTGTTTTTAATGTTTGTTTCTTTTGTTCTAATAGCTCTTCCCAAGAAATCTTTTACTTTCTCTTTGAAACTTTTCAGCATGACATGACCTACTTGGATCTTTGACTCACTGCAGGCATTGTTACATAGGTAGAAGCCATGTGTGCTGGGCAGCTCCTAGTCTGCAATTGTTGGACAAGAGTGTTGGGAAGCTTCAAGCGTCATTTGTTTGCAGTCAGAAGTTCTCTGAGCTCTTTCTTCAAGTTAGCAAACACTAGACAAACAATTTGATTTGTGGTGATTTTGTAATCAGAATGAGTGTTTGAGCAGTAGAATGGGTGACACTTGTCTGATCCACTTGTGTGTGTACTTTTTCTTCTCCATAAGTGATTTCATGTAGGAAAACTTGAGATTTAGCTTGGGTAAATAGGTAATTTGCAGTTCATACTTTTTTTTTGGATTCATGACAGTACACAGAAGGTCATTCTTACCTGTCCTCATCAGACCATAATGTTTCAGACAGAGAGCTTTAGAGTGAGAACATGCAAACTCTTGGCTCTGGCTGTGTCCATAAATCATGCTGCAGGCCACCTCTGCCTTACATTGAACCTCCCTTGGCCAGGCTGGAGAGAGGCTCCCTTTTTGACCATATGAATCCCTTCTCTCAGTCCAAGTAAGTTCAGTTTGTCTCTGCTCTGTAACCCTATTGCAGCCAGTCCAGCCACCCTACATCCACCTAGGGAGGGGAGGTAAATGGAAAAGGGGGCAAGGGTGAATGAAGAAAGGTGCTTAACAATTCCCATGCTTGGGCATGAAGGCCATAACCGTTCATCTGAAGGCCACAAAGAGCAGTTCTGGGNTTTTTTTTTTTTTTTTTTTTTTTTTTTTTTTTTTTTTTTTTTTTGCCTGCTGTACGTAACTGTTTGTCTTGTACTCAGCCCAGTCACAAAACAGAACGTTCTCATTGTCTGCTGAAGGTTAGAGTCCTCTATGATGAAAAGAAGGCGTTTTATCTGACTTTCATGCATTAAAAGCAAATAAACAAATAACTAAACAAAAGTTCGAGGGCACATATTCTCTTGGTTTTCATAGCCTTGCTCAGTCATCTGCAGCATAAACAGCAAGTTATCGGTGTGGTTAGATCTGCTTCTTTGTGGTTCTGAGTGTTCAACATGAAAAAGTGAAATGAAGGTACATTTGGAGAACAAAAAGCAATACAATCATTTAAAATTAAGGTTATGTTTTTTCTTTCAGATACATTCACATTGAAGAACTTTTATTCATCAAGACTTGTTTATGATTGTGCTAGTAGGGAGAAATGACAAAGTGGCTATAAATCTCTGTCAGGATATATAAAGGACACACAAATAAAAATCAGGTCCCTGCAGTGAACCCCAGATTTGAGGAGCATGGAAGAAGCACATTTATTTCTGAGGATATCTGCAGCCATGCCAGAGTTCAAGGCTCTGAGCTGATCCAAACCTGAGGGCTCTTGCAAGCTGTGCTATCATCTACACTGCCCACAGAAAGTTTCATAATCAGGTCATACAAGCCACTTAAATTATTTTACTACCAAGTTCATTACACACTTTGAAGCCTTACTGAGATCAGATGAAGGCAGCCAGTAAGAGGAATGAATGATCTGTATTATCTAAGGTTTTATTTTAGGGGTTTTCAAGTCCTCATTGAGACATCTTTTTCCAGTGATCTTGGAGAGTTTGGCATCTATTGTAGTTGCAATGGTTGTAGAGCTGAATTCAGCTAGTGTGAGATTAAATTTTCATAAATGAATGGATGCAGATATTATCCATAATATTACCCAGTTTTTCAGGAATTGGTCAGTTTACAGCTTTTGGACCAATCAGCTATGAGGTCCTTAAACAAGGAGTTTGAAGTGTTGGAAACACCGTAAAAAACTTTCTAAATTGCTCTTGTCTGGATGATTTATTTGATTGACTGAAGCCCATCTGTTGCTGAATCGGAGGGGGAATTTGTATAGTTGTTGGTTAGAAAGTATCCCCTGTCTAGATTAGGTAGATTTCAAGTGAGTTGGCTAACCCTGAGTGCATTAATGGTACTATTACTTCCCAAATAGGGAGTTAATGTTTTGTTAAGTACAGAGTGTAAAAGGGCTCTGATACTTCAAAGTCCTTTGCCTGCTGCGTAGGCAATGTAAAAGTTGCCAGTCAAGAGATCATTGCACTGGAAGTTTATTATTCTCTGTATTCCACAGAAGAAAACAAAACAGCACAAGAAAACATATATTAACATATTTTGTGAGGTTAAATGTTCAGTGTTTTCCAACTGTCCTTATTTTTACTACTTTCACATTCTTTGTTTGTGTCATGAGAAAAGATAACAGCTTCATTTCATTATGCAGGCCCAGTCTGGATGTTTCAAGTGAAGATATACAGGAGTGACAAGATAAACTTTCTTTTTCTCTTGAGATCTATGGATGTGCAAGATTTCCAGAGTTGTAAGTCAAGCTGTTTGAGTGCAAATATGTGAAAAGCAGCTTTCAACATTTAATTTCTGATGTCTTCACTTTTGTTTCTAGTTGTCTGCATCGCTGAGCACGTGTGTGAGGAGAGGTTTTCTTCTGTCAGGTTTTGTATCATGAAGGAAGAACTCCTTGACCTTGCTTGGTGGGTTGCTTCAGTGAAGTCCTACATTTCTTGTGGCTCAACTTAATTTTAAGCTGATTTGTGTAAAGCTTGACAAATGACATCTAGCTGAACAGCATATCCACCCCATCACCCACATCCTACGTCTGCATTTTTTTAAACTACTCTTAAGTGACTGGAACAGCTGAAACCACCACACAGACACCACTAAGCAGAATAAGTCTTGCAGAGAGCAAATGATCCAGGGTCACAGAGGTCCTGTAGTTTTGTTTGCAGTGAAACTGAGCATTAACTTTTTTTTCAGAAAGAGCTGGCAGGCGGAAAAGAAGTGTATGCTAGTTGCATGTTACTTCATTGTGTGTTAAGCTGATGACCAGATAGAATTGAGTAACATTTGTCAATAAATGAAACTTTTATGCAAGGAGATAAAATTAAGAAATTGTTCTGAATTAAATACTTGGAAAACCAGCATGAAAGGTTCATGATGCTTTTAGTTCTTTACTTAATCTGTGTATATTTTTTGAAATTATATATATTACTTGAAATCTCTTTGAATAAGCACTATTTCGTCTGTCATAGAAACATGCTTTTCCACTTCCCCCCAACCCCCTTTCTCTTTCCATGTGCCTGATTTTTTAAACTTTAATAGTATCCTGATACAAAAGGGCTGCAGGCTAAAAACCTACTTTAACAATTCCTGCATTTATAAAATAATGCCTTTTTGTCACGGATGGACCTCTCATTGACTTGCACCTCACACACTACACCTTATAACTGCATCCAAAGAAGCAACTGGAGGAAACTTTGCAGTAAAAAGCACCAAAAGCTTGTGGAATAGGACAAAACAAACACGTTATCCATTCATTTTTTAACTGGCAGAGAAAAACACCATCCTGGAGAGCCAACAACACATGAACTTCCTGACCTTTGTGCTGTGATATTTTCTGTACTTATTGAATAGTGGGGATGGGCTGAGGGCTAAGGAGGGGAATTTGGGGGTCGGCCTTGGCAGTGAGATAAGGCTACATATAAGGGAGCTGCAGCGGGTTTGGAAAAACTAACAGGGTGTTTTCCACGGTGTGCAGCTCAGCGGGTTTGGATCCTGAAATCATGAGCGAGTGCCCCTTTGCAGGGAAGAATTACCTGTGAGTCCTTCCTCTCTGTTTTATTTTTATAAATTCAATTCAAATGATAAAGTGGTAGTGCAAAATATGAAATCTCAGAGAGGAATTACTTATTATCAATAAATAGACAGCTGTAGCAATTGCTAAATTAATAGAGATCATACAAGGACTTGTCTAAGCACTTGTTATTTGATGAAGTAAATGTGATGTTACCAGCTGTTACTGTGACAAGAGGGTTTTCAGTTTTTATCAAAAGACTGATTTACTGGTTCTGTTTATCAAAATAAAACATTGTTTGAATTGTAGATGCATCTATTAGTAGAAAGGCAGGGATATTCATAGTTCTTTAATTAAATAGTTCGCATATTTACTTCATTTTCTTCTTAGATTTAATTTTAGCAAGCTATCTTTGGAAGATGAAAATGATGACACATCTCAAGAAGGAATAAATAAAGCCAGCAAAGATGGGCTTATCTATGGAGAATACCTACAAGTAAGTTTAAGGATTTCATGTTTGCTGTCCTGGTTGCTCTTATGACTTGAGGCAGGACCTGTGTTGGACAATTCTCCCAGCAGTCAGTCAGTTACTTAGACAGGTCTCCAGGTGTAACAAGCACAGGTGCCCATCTCAACTGGATCCTCAAGGTGGACTGTGGGAAGACTCCTCAAACTGCAAGGAAGATGGATATTTTGGGGGTTTTGGTAGGGAATTATCCATATTGGCAAGCCTAAACTGTAAAGTGACACATCACAAAAAGCTTTCTTTGGTCTGACAATAATCACTCAGCCATTTCTGCATGCCAGCAGGCTCTGTGCACCTTCCTTGAAGTTCCAAAATACTTGGCTGGAAAAATATATTTCAGAAATATAGGAGGTAGGATGATGACTGGGGGGGACCAGTCATCATCCTACGTCTAATAGTAGAATGGAGAGTTTTACAAAACTGTTCTTACCTTTATCTTTTAAGCTGGACAAAATATTGACTGCTCAAGAACTTCAGAGTGAGAAGAAAGGGAAAAAAATCCATGATGAGCATCTTTTCATTGTGACACATCAAGGTAAGTGGAGGAGTGCAGTGGTGGTTGACCAACAGTTTTTGCCACAGGGAGTTATTTGGAGCTGACACATGCAATACCCTATTTGTTTTCATTTTAGACACTATCACACCAATAGCTCTTTTATCTGTTTTATATGTGCATATATTCATAGAGAAATTGTAAGACAGTAATCAACTCTATGCTTGTGAAGCCTTAAGTATAATGAGGATTGGTAAACTTTAGGATTTGGTAAACCAAGATATGGATGGTTCTATTCTTAGAGAAATTAAGGTGGTGAAAATCTTGGTGTCGCCAAAGCAACAGGCTTCCATGCAGGTTGTTGCAGGCAAATTTTGTGTGTTGCCTTGTGTCTTCTCTGAAACTTCTCTTTTAACCATCTAGAATCTGTCTAGAAATCAGCACACCAGTTAGACACTCCCTAATGCCCATATCTGCCTGTTTTTCAGACCTTGGCCTGATGATATTTTCTGTTATTGACAGGAAATATGTAGATTGTAAGCAGATGTGGAGTTAGATTTTATTGAAGTATCAGATCTGGATTTTCTCTTTCCTCCATTTGTAATGAACAATCTGTAGATCAAATATCTGATGCATAAAACGTATTTTAAGAAATTCTGTCAGTATTCTAGACTATAGATTATTTTGTCTAATACTTTAGGTAAAGAACAGGATACTGTGACAGGTAGTAAGTGTATGTGTCAGCATCTTCTTGCACACAGGCAGTGTCAATGTAGGCTATTAATTTCAAATCAATATGCAAGAATTTTTCTTTCTTGGTGCTAAAAAGAACAAGTAACCTTGAAGTTGATGCTAACAGTGTCTTTCTTGTTGTAGCATATGAACTTTGGTTTAAGCAGATTTTGTGGGAAATGGACTCTGTGCGAGTGATCTTTCAAAATGGTCACGTAAGTTAAAAAACCCCATTATTTTGGGAAAATTCAGCCCTAACTTTCTCTTGCTTCCTGCTTCTTAGTTTGATATACTTGAGTTTACTAAAGCAACATGTGCTCTTGTTAGAAACAGCATCAAAAGACCAAGTAAAATTTGGCTGAGTGGCTCGTACATCCTGATAGCACAGATTTTTGATCAGCAAAATCTTATTTCTTTCTGAATTATGCTTTTGTGTAGATCACCTTCCAAGGCCAATTTCATTGGCCAAAATGCTCTCATTCTCTCCTGCTAGAGCTGTGTAACTGCAGAAACTTAAGTTGGAAATATTCTACTGCAGAAAAAGCAGGCTCAGAGGCAAAACCAAAAAGCAGAAGGCTGACAGATATTTTTATGTTGAAAAGTAATTTCTGCCTTTGTTCAGTGTCTGAAGTCTACATACTATCTCCTTCCATCCAATATCTGCTGTGAGGAGAACTCATTTTTGTGATTGTGTAATAGTATGTCCAACAGAGAAGCAAGAATCCAAAGCAGTGTTATACTGTGTGAGTATTTCTGAAAATTACAAATATAAGCAACTCCTCACATTTGTCCAAAGCTGAACACACATTACAACAGTAGATAAGAATGGAAAACTCTTGAATTGATACTGCATCCCCAGAAAAATCTGACTACATGCAGTTTGAGAAATACCTTGACTAGATCATTAGCATGTGTCTACGAAGAAAATTTGAAACTAGACCAGATTGAAAGAAAGAACCTTCTTGAACCATAAGGTCCAATGAAAATGTTCTCTGTTGTCCACTATATTCCTAATTTCATTGGCTTTTTAGTTTAATATTTTATCAAATTATAACTGATCATAATCAGTTCTTAAGATTTTGTTTTGTTTGGGGTTTTTTTTCTTTATTTTTTTTTGTGAAAAATGAAGCATGGTTTGTAATCAGAATTTGAAATGTCAGTATTAAGGTCAAGTACACAGACAAGCAATTAGGGAAATGATTATCATCTGCCATTTTTTTTTGTAGTTTGATATTTCCTGGTTGCATGCCCAGATTTTAGAGAGGATTTTAATCCCATTGAAACTGAAAGGAATTTTAGCAGACTCCTCTGCAGGCAAAGTGTTTAACTTAGCAAAAAAAAAAAAAAAAAGAACTTCTGTGTTTTCCATTTAATATTTTCTATTTCCCACCAGTTGTAGTCTTTTCTCTTCTTCTCTGCTTGCTAATGCACATTGCTAATGAACATGTTTTAGATGTGCTCTCCTGATGTAGCTGTCAGATCATTTTGCTTCTCAACTTTTAAGTAATTTCCATACCTGCCTTATGGCTTGTAGAATAGAAATTATTCTAGAAGTAATTATAACAGAAAGTATGTATTTTTCATATTATACACTATTAAGTTACAATAATATTGTAATTATTGGAAAATATAAATTATTATGCTTTAGAAATTAATTTCTTTGACTTCTATTTTAGTCAAAATCATAGAAAAGAAAAAGCCCTGTGTGATAGTCCTACCTGTAAGGTAACATCAGTCAGAAAAAAAATGGATTTCAATCTTTGAAAATTAGAGTTTCAGGTTTAAGTTAAAATCAGAGTGCTCTATTCCATAAAAGATTCTGCCTCTATGGATTTCACATGGGAAGGATTTGGGAACAATAGTGATGTACAACAGTGAAAAGACATGAAATAACTAGGTAGGATCTAGAGAAAACACCATTCTGGTTATGATCTTTATTTTTTCTACAGGTAAGAGATGAGAGGAACATGCTGAAGGTTATTACTCGAATGAACAGAATTTCACTGATTCTGAAATTACTTGTGGAACAGTTCTCAGTTTTGGAAACTATGAGTGCATTGGACTTCTTTGATTTCAGGTAAAGACTTGCTATTCCTTGACAGCAACCCATGAGCTGGTAATTCCCATCCTTAGAACTGATCGTGAATTTTGCATGTGTGCTGATGTCTGTCAGCAAGCTGAGAGCTCACCTTAGAGAGGCAAACATGACATTAAAGTGCAAGGGTCAATTATGAAATTGACCCTGACTGTGAGTCCAGCATGTTCTGCAAAAAGTACAAGTGAATGGTTGACACTTTTGTGTAAGGTGCTGCTGACTGATTTCAGGGTCAAAAGTTAAAACAGTAGAAGCAAAAGGAATAACTCACAGTTTTGCCAGCAATTTAGTTGAAACTTGGCACTGCAGATTGAAGCCTTGTCCTATGGCAGATCATAGAAGTGCTTGGGAGAGAGACACGCACTCCCTCTACATTGTCAAACAGATTTCAGCTGTCTTGGTTTGCATGGTGTTGCCCTGGGACTGCAGTGCTGGAGGCTTCAAGGGGCTGAAGAAAGCATTTCTGTCCCTTGTACTTTTTCCCCAATAACTTCTGCTGTCCAGTAGCAGCTCAGTGTATTGCTGGGCTGGATGGTGGGTACCTCTTCTGCCTTCTGCTCAGGCCTTCTCCGGGATCCTTTGGCTTGTCTCGTCTCTCCCATGGCATATCTTTCTCTTCCCTTACTACATCTAGGTCCTTCCAGCACACTACCATGTGTTACAGCTTCATCCACTGTCTTCCTTCCTTGTGCATATCTGTCTGCCTTGTGACCTCAGTGCCATCCAGCATCCCATCCACTTCTGTATTTTCGTAGCCTTTCCCTTCTACCTTTAATGTTCCCTCCTAAAAAGAGCAGGAAACAACAATTTTTCTTCACTTGTTTGAATCTAGCATTACACTACAGCAGGGGAAATCCATGGGCTAATCATCCATTTTGGTCCATACTTCAGCTTTTCAACCACATACTGTCATTTAATAAGTAAACATAAGATTAAATCAATGATGTGTCTCTGTCAAATCTACTTGCAATTCAAAATGCATTACAATTATCTAGCAATGTGGGATTTTCAGGTTACTTTTATTAGTAATTATTTTTAACATGGTCAGATGATTTAACTCTTAAGATTCTCATTAGTGAATCCTTAAAAAAAAACCCACTGGAAGTTTTTCTGAGCATTGTTCTACTCTATAGAATAAGGCAATATACAATATTGCATGTATATATATTGCATGCATAGACTATTATATGTAATAATATATAGGAATTATGCTGTATATCAAGACTACTTAAAATGCATTCATTGGCACATTATTGCTGTGAAAATACTTGTAACAGCTTTTTGGGGTGCAGCTGCTTAGTCTATTTGGAAAGGAACATTGCCTCCTGTACATTACATGCACAAAGCTGCCATTTTAAAGCAAAAATTCACACACTTATATTTGCACTACTTGTGTATGCACAAACAATATAGAACTAGAAAATGAGACTATGTTATATGTACACTGTAGTTGCATTAAAATTGCTTGGGTTTTTTCCTTTTCCTAAATGCAGTAATATAAAAATATCCTCAGATAGCTATTTGATATTCTTCAGATGTGAAATATGGAGTGTTTTTTGAGAACAAGAGAAATCCACCATTGTAAAATAACATCCTCTATATTTTTTATCTTCTTTTCTTCTGTTCCCAAAGGTACTACCTAAGCCCAGCCTCAGGTTTTCAGAGCCTGCAGTTTCGCTTGCTAGAGAACAAGATTGGTGTTCCCCAAAGTCTGAGAGTCCCCTATAACAGACGGCATTACCGTGATAACTTCAAGGGACAGGATCGTGAACTACTGCTTCAATCAGAGCAAGAACCAACACTACTGCAACTTGTGGAGGTAACAATGTCTGTCTTGGACCTTGCTTCATTTACCCCCATCTCTCAAATATGTCCATCATCAGTGACAAATTCTCCTATCTTAAGAGAAACAAGCATGTTGGCAAATTCTGTGTCAGTTGTGTTTTGGATTCTTGACAAATTTGGCATGAAAGAGAATTAGTTGTTAGTAAACCAACTGGTTTTTTATAGCATCTCCCTTCCCTCTGAAAATTCTGGCTGTTAAACTGGTAAATTGCATTGTGGGAGTGTGAGCTAAGAACGTAAATGCACTGTTTTATTTGCATTGTTTTTCATGACTATAAGCCTTTTTGGGAGGAAAACTTAAAAACAGTCCCACTGTTGGTGATGGCTATTAGAGAGAATAAAAACTATAGGTGGCTCTATGTCTTCTTTCTGAGATTTATCATTACGACTATCCTATATATACATATGTGGAATAAGAGCTGTTTTTCTGTAGTTTGTTTGAAAGATATCCTTGGAACGAGACAGCTTCTGTCTTCCAGCATTGGCCATGCCATCTGGAACCTGAGGGGGTTGGTATGGCACTGTTATGCAGGTGTAAATCATCCACATGGACATGCTGAATTTAGCAATAAGCACTTTGACAGGACACTAAACCAGAACTGTAGTAGTAGAATTTATGCTGCTATAACTTGTAATTCTAGGATAATGCAGTTACATTGTTATTGTTTGAAAATATTGTTATTACTACTCATACTACTATTATTAATAAAGGCGTGGCTGGAAAGAACTCCGGGACTTGATTCAGAAGAATTTGATTTCTGGGGACAATTTGAAGAGAATGTTTTAAAAGGCCTAGAAGAGGAATTTGCCTTAATACAGGTATATAGTGTACTCTTGAATACCTATAATCAAAGACATCTGACAAAATTATATTCTGACATAAATTTAACTTTTGGCTTACTCAAAGCTTCTCACTCACTTCACTTAATCTTCATCATTCTTTGTTTGCAAGAAGCAGAAAAAAATGCCAATTCTTCAGGAAATAGCAAGGTTTTTTAAATTTGACACCTAAGATAATTTAAAGCATGAGATACACAGATGTTTTGGATCGCAAAAGGGATGGATTAGTATCAATGGAAGGGCTGAAGTTGATCTTACTGAAACTACAACCTTGAGTTAGTACTTGCATCTACACCCTAGAGTAACTACGAAGTTTGATCCCCTGAGCAGTGGATATGGAATGCTATTAACAGCCCATTTCTGTTTAACAGTGCATGGCAATTTGCTACTCTGTGATAATTTGAATTGCACTGGCAAATAAGTACCAGAAATTCCTTGAATATTTTAAAACCTGCAGCTTTAAATAACATTTTTAATTTTTCCATTTTTAATGAAAAAAATAAGAATTTATCAACTTCCAGAGACTATCTGTTTATGACTTACTAATTCATCTAACCTTTTTTATTTACAATTTTCTTGGCCACAGCTCTGCAGCGGTGTAATTTTTTTGCCTTGAAAACAAATAAATCAGACTTCAAACAAATGATGATTAAATTTTTTTAAGGCCTCTAGACAAAAAAAAAAAGTGATAAATTCCCAGTTTGTTTGAATATTCATTTATCTGAGTTCTGGAATCTATTTAATTGTACATTTCTTGATGATTGTACTTTTCAAAGGACAGTGACTCATGTATCTTTTTTGAAAATACAGTTCTTACATCTAAGATGCTAATTTCAGAGTATTTATTTAAATAGTTGCATAATGAGTCATTCAAGTGTTTAATTTTCCCTGTTGAATTCTAAAACTTATCTTTGTTTTAAATACCAAAGGCCAAAGCAGAATCAGAAGAAAAAGATGACTTATTGTCCGAATTCCAAAAACAGAAAGATGTATTACTGTCATTATTCGATGAAAAACGCCATGAACATCTGCTCAGTAAAGGTAGATTTTATTACCACATGTCAATATGCATTTTTTATGTTTTACACATTATTTATAAATGTTTGTTATAGTATTAAAGTTGCAGGAGAATGAGCAACAAACCAAAGACACTTTGGTGTTCTTCCTGTGTTTTGCAGGAGAGAGACGAGTGTCCTACAAAGCACTGAAGGGAGCCTTGATGATCTACTTCTACAGGTAATGCTGTAAGGTGTGTCTCTGATGGTGACGGGCAGGAGGGGAGGTGAAGGTTAAGAAGAGCAGGACAGGTTCAGTTAGGCTGGAATGGGCTGTGGGAAATGATTTATTTCAGCCCTCCACAGGAACCCTGATTAGTCAGATACAGCTCGAAGGTCAGACCAGGCTGCTCAGCACCATGTCCAGCTGAGCTCTGAGTATCTTCAAGGATGGAGGTGCACATCCCCTCTGGGCAGCTGGTTCTTGCTTGACCAGATGCTGCTTGTCAATTGTAACTAGTACATGCCTTGTTCTACCTGTCCTGGAAAGATCTGGAGTCCTTTTCCATGTTCAAAAAATAAAGGGGCAGATCAAGATTTACACAGCAGAAGCATTTGTTAAAATATCTACTGATGTTTCAGTACCAATTTAGGAAAAGTGTACCTTAAGCCACTAAGCACTGGTGAAATGCAACTTTGAAAAACAGCTTATGCTGTGAGGTCTCACTGTCTTCTCTTTTATTTTCCAAGGGAGGAGCCTCGTTTCCAGGTTCCCTTTCAGCTTCTTACCTCCCTTATGGATCTCGATGTGCTCATGACTAAATGGAGATGTAAGTTTGACTTTTTTGACTGTGACACTCCCTCTTCTGGATCCAAATAAATTGTTCTATCTCAAGTTACACCCAGTTTTAGAATTGAGCTTTGGAGTTCATGCTTTAGGAATGACTTTTTTTGTTTGTTCTTCAGCCAAGAGGAAAGATAAAGAGCTGCTTCTGTGATCATTAGATACATAGGTATAGCTACCACCTGTATGACCTGCTTTAAGTGCACTGTCTTATTTAAGGGACAGGTATCTATTTTTCAATGTATCCTGAAAAGCCATAATGACATGTCTTTATATGCAAACATTCCTTCTGCCTCCTTCGCTGTCTAGACATACATAAGTGGATGTATAATTCTGTATTAACAGAGCATAACAATGTGTAATAATTAGTGTGTTCATTCTGAATTAACAATAATTTTCTATTAATTGACTGAAGAATGGCAGAATTAACTCCTGCATTGCTGAAGACCTAATTGTTCTGTACCCCTGTAAGATCTCTGAATGACCTTTAATATGTGTGGCTCTAGTTTTATCTAAATACTGAACATGTGCCCTTTTCTCCTGTTTTATCATTCAGATAACCATGTCTGTTTGGTGCACAGAATGATTGGTGGCAAGGCTGGCACTGGAGGCTCATCAGGCTACCTCTACTTGCGCTCCACAGTGAGGTAGAAATAACGTATTTCCCCTGTTACCTGCAACAGTGCAGTTCATAAATACTCTAATGCTGGGAGGCATATTTCAGATGGCTCACTGGAGGCCAAAGGGCTGCTGACTCTCTTCTGGGACTCTAGCACGTCCCCTTGGTTGTTGCACATTTATTTATCAGTGACATAAATTCCAAGCCTTTTAGGGCAAAAAGAAGTCCTTTTGATCACTCACACAAAGTGCCATCTGTAATTCTCAGTAGAGGAGTCTAGGCGTTACAGTGATAGCAATAACATTAACCCTGCATTGCTCAGTTTGTGTGCCAGCTAGCCCAAGTTAATGAGGTGACAGGGGCTGGAAGTGAGCCCCAGCTACTGTGTAACTGAGCTTCTTTATTCCCTAGCACGAGCTCTAATTGCACAACCTCCTTAAAAGGGGATCTCCTTTGAGGTTTGTTCTCAAAGAGCGTGAACCACCCTGTAGTGCTGTAAGCAACTACTATTGCAACCAGTGAACAGAGAGCAGGGTAGAAAGCAGAGATGGCTAGACTGATGTGGAGGATTGAATGTCCACTCTCTTTTTTAGAAAGCTCTCCCACTCTTCCTTAATGTCAGGTTAACATGATTGTTCCTAGATAAATTCTACTAGAGGTCACACCCTATGGACTCTGCATTTTCAGAAGAAAGATGTAGATAGATAGATCTGTAAATAGATCCCTATTAAGCCTAGTCTGCTATGCCCTAGAAAGTTAGGGCTGGATTCTTGCTCTGCAATATTCAGGAGGGTTGGTGCAAGGAATCTTATTATTTGCATGAGAAGGAATGATTACTGAGGATTTAGAAATTATGGCCTTCTATGCTGATGGAATTATTGTTCTAATTGTCTTTTTCAGTGACAGATACAAGGTGTTTGTGGATTTGTTCAATCTTTCAACATTTCTAGTGCCAAGACACTGGATACCAAAGATGAACCCAAGCATTCATAAATTCCTTTACACAGCAGAATACTGTGACAGCTCCTACTTCAGCAGTGAGGACTCTGACTAGCCTGCCTTTCCAGGCTGGTTGCTGTAAAGAACTTCCCGACTTTCACCTTAAGTGGTGCTCCCAGCCATTCCTACAAAGAGTGTGGGTGTGTAAATATGTATTTATGTATGACAGCTTTGTGAATAGTCCAATTGGCTTGTGGAAGAAATTAACTGCTTGTAGGAAAAATAAATCTGTATTGAGTTAGCCTACGTTAGAAGTAAAATGATGCTCCAATTCAACCCAATGACCAGTTTAACTCTTAGCTGGCTTCTTAAGACTTACACCTAGAGAAAGGTGAAGGAAAATTACATGCAGTTATGATGATCATGACTTATTTGTACATATTTTTGTATTTGCTTGTTTGCCTAATGGCTGTCACTAATTTATGTCTAGTTGAGGATATAATCAGTCTCATCACCTTCAGAAGAATATTAGTTTCTGAGCTCTAGAGCAATTTCAAAAGGAATTTTGGGTTAAAAGTTTCGAAAGGTAGATTCAAAAAGTAAATCCTGAATCTATAGAAACCAAACCATCCTGAATTTATAATGCATCAAGAATCATGTTGCTATCTCTTTATATGTGAATGTAAATCCCTTACAATAGAAATGCCATTTAAAATAGCAGATATAAGTACTTACTTTGCATTTCAAATAAAGCAGTATTAAAGCTCATCTTTTGTTAAGTCTTCTTCTAAAGCAAACTATAAAATGCAAACAAGAGTATAACAGGCATTTAAAGTGATTTTTATTCAAACTGGTATACAACAAAAGGCAACTTTGGCTATAGAATATCGATAAAGCAGTGTCATCTTCTCATTATAAATGGACTTTTGTCTATTTAAGTGCTTCCTTTGGAACGACACCAGCACTGTTGGTTGGAATTTCTGTAAGTTCTCTCTACCACAGCACTTCAGGTACTCATACCTGGCAGTAGCACCTCAAAAACACTGCAGGCACGTCTGTGTTTCATATTGCTATGACTACATTACTCTTATCCATGCCCATTAGGGACTTTGTTTTCCAATTATTGAAGTCTGCTATCTGTTGTTTGTAAGCCACTCAGGGAAGGCCAGACTACACAACATTCAGAGTACAGAAGAATTCACATTTTTTAAAACTGAAGTTTTCAGGCAAGTAAATTCAGTAAGTAGCAAAACCCTGAAGTAAAGAAACATTATCTTCCTTTCATTTAAAATATTAACAATTAGAAGGACTAAAACAGCAACACTTAACAACAGAAAATTATAAATACTCATTGCACTTGTCATAAAAAGGTTATAAAAAGACTAATCTAAAAACATGGTACAGCAATTGAGTGCAAAAATTACATAATTGCTTCAATACTTTTCATAGTAGGCCTTCTTAAAAGATACAGGTAAAGCATTCCAGGTGAAAAATTCCGAGCATTTTAGAATTACATGTTTCATTGTGAGTTCTAGCTACATTTGCCCACAGCTGCAGTTTCACAGCTCAGCAAAGCTGGAACAACTTTTTATTACCAGCAAGTCCCACCCCTGAATTCAACTAATGAGGGAAATTTAACACTCTGTTGGATATATTCTGTAATAGCTGACCTTCTAAACTGTTAGTCATGATTCTTCTTATATTCAAATAATTTCAAATATACTCTTATACTATTAATTTTTTGATCCAAATTCCTTCTTTTTTTGTCATTATTTCTTTCCTTTTAATATTTTTTTCCATAGAGTAGTATTCAGTGGCTGGATAAAGCTTACATTTGAGGCTTCAGTCCATCTTTGTAAATTCTATTCATGCACTCTGCCGTTCAGTCTTCTTACTCCATGAGAAATTTGGCATTCAACACAAATTCCAAATAAAACCATTTTTAAAAACTTCAGCCAGGAGTTGCAGGAATTGCCCTTACAGCCATTTCTTATATTTGATAATGGTGTTTTGAATAACATCTTCACACACAGTGTCTGTGCTCATGATACTTGTGGTCTTTGACCAGTTGTAGAGGCCCAGACAAATGTCAAACAAATACTGCTGAAACTGTGTCTGCTATACCTAGAAAGGACATAAAATTTGGTTTTAATGAATGCTGAAGTGGAGACTTCCCAGAATTCATATTCACATAATTCCCTCTTCCCTCCATGCCATGACAGTAGGAACCCAGGAAATCATCTGCAACTCTTTTTTTTCTTCCTTGCCTGGCACTGTGTGTAGTTGAAACCTAATCTCTTCCTTCATCTACTTTTATGTTAAAAATTTTGTATCCTGGTGTTCTCAGAGCACCTCTAAATCAGAAGACAACATCTCTGTGGGAAAAGGGGCAGCTACTGTACTTCGCTGGATTTTTCTTGTGTGGTACACTACAGAAAATGTGAAAGATCCTGCTTTTTGAAAGAAACAGGTTTTGGAAATAACACATCTGTTCTCCCTGCCATCTCTATAATTGACTTGCTTTATCACTACTTCTAAATTTCTCTTTCCAAACTGTTCATACAACAACAGTAAGAACAAAGATTCAGTAACATGAGAAAGCTACGATTGGATGCGTTGCTTTGATCTTTACTAAGTGCAAGCAAACTGAATATTGTCTATTCTTTATGCGCAGAAGACTTAGGTAATCTAACACCTCTTGCAATGACTGAGAGCTACTGTGAAACACATGGAAGAGAAATCCAGTGGGTTACTCTAAAATATAAAATTACAACAGATACACAACACTTCCTATCTAGTGGAAATATCCCACCAATTTGGCTCAGCAATCTGATGATAAACCCAAGCTTGACTTACCTCCATATCTAGCACAAACCGGGTATTTAATCCTACAGAAATCCCCTGAACACAAGGAAAAAAGTCATGCAAACAATAGGGCAGAAGATTGAACTAACACTAAAAGGATGTATCTCTGTCCTACAAGAAAAGCCACGAGCAGGGTACACAATTCCCAGGTAGATTTGCTTTTCATATTTGTTTGCTAAACTGAGCCCAGAGATGATGGCACCCACCAGACAAGGACAGCAGCTGTTTCACCTACAGGGAGTTCAGCGATGGCACCCACCTAGAACCATCACACATGGCTGGATATTTTACAATGCCACTACCTCTGCATGGTAAGGGACAAGAGTATTTTGATTATTTGTTTTGTTTTCTACAGCTTTGTCTTTACATGGTGCTTTTCAATCATTCAACTACTTGGTTGCATTAACAACCACTTTATTTATTTTTCCATCTGGACTCATTTAACCTCTTTTAAAGCATAGCAATGATTTGTAGTGCCTCTCTCAGGATCCCATTATATCTTTATTATATTATTATATGTATTGTGTTATGATGATATTAATTTGTTAGAGCCATTGAGAAACATGTCCCAGCCCATGGCCTTTACCACTTACTTTTTGTCAGACTTACCACAGACATTGCTGCCTATCTTAACACGAACGTAGCCATCTATTCCCCAAGCCGGCCCCCAGGAGTTCTGGACAATCCAGTAGGGGATGCTACCTGGAAGAGACATTTCATGAACAAGAGACAACATGAGACTGGGGAAGCTAACACTCTACAGAATTAATCAGTTTTTCAGTAGCTCACAGTTTCTGATGGAATGATGATACAGGCCAGTGAAACCTACTGTTGTTCACATAGATAACAGAGCTAATATTCTGATATGGGAACACTAGATATGGGCTCTTCTAGCATAAAGACACACACAGCCATTGTCTTGACTTAACAAGGATGAAGTCCCACAGAACTGAAGAAGCAATGACAAAAAGAGANGACTGGATATGGGCTCTTCTAGCAAAAAAGACACACACACAGCCATGGTCTTGACTTAACAAGGATGAAGTCCCACAGAACTGAAGAAGCAATGACAAAAAGAGATTTTCTTCTGGCTGATGTGAAGATGATGTGATCTTCACAGAACCTCCAGAATTGATGTGACATCTAATCCAATAGCTTCCAACAGAAAACTGAGTTATGGATTTTAATCACTTGTCCCACAAAAGGCAAATTTTAAGTAAAAGAAACCGCCTGTGCTGAAGTTCAGCTGGTGGAAACGCACCTGTTGTGTCAAAACCAGTGATGAGAACAGCATGGTTTGCTCTTCCACTGGAGCAGTGATATTGTATGATTCCACCGAGATAATCCTGCCAGCTAACGGCATCGACTGTCACTGCCAAAGGGCCCCAGCTGACAAGCATCCGCATCATTTCCTCTTCTTGACCACTGCAAAAGAAGTGAGTAAAAATACAAAGTTACTTAAGTTAGCACACTAAAGTGATTTGAGTGATTGTAAACTACTTGTTTACAGTTTAAAAATCAAATAATTAAACTCTTTCCTCAAAGTTCTACATATCACTTAACACACATCAGTAATTATGTATTTCATATACTACAACACAGTGGTACAAATATAGGACACACAAACTATGGAACAGGTGTAGATCCAAACACATAATGCTATTAAAAAGCAGCAGGTTTCTAGGTCAAGCCAGTGGGCAATAGAGAGCACTACATACTTTTTGTACATCATTCTTCTTAATCAAAACTAGCTTTTAACAAACTTTAGTCTGTATTAGAATTTCCCACTGTTTTTTAAACCCATAGAAGTACCTCTTAACGTAGTAATACACTAAGGTTTATGTCTCAAACATTAAAACACAGGACATTTCCACTATCAGACATTTATCATTAGCACCCTCATACAGTTTTATTTATCTAATATACTGGAGCAGGAAATTTTCATCACTGCATGATATGTTCATTAACTAAATTTGGCAAATACAGACTGGCAAAGGTATGATTATGATTTTAGTTACTTATATCTAGAAGTAACACAATTCCCTAGTCAGAAGAATACTTCTTGTCTTTTTTCAGTAGCTGTACTGCACTGATAAAAATTAGAAATGAAGTTTCTTCACAAAGAAACCTAAAAAGCTGAAGTATTTACAGAGTTCAGTTGACAACAACTTTCTAAAGTCATGGGCTGGAGAGAATGCAGGTAGATATCTAAATGCATAAATATTGAAGTAATTGAATGCTTCCTAATTTTTTCAATGAATTCCCATTACTATTGGTAGGATTTACTGTTTCAGACAAAAGCAGTGTAATGTTCATATATTAAAAACTGTAACTGACTCTATGTTCCAGTTTACAGCCAATTTAAAAGACCTGATTTCAAGACACAAGCTTTCTCATTTGAACAGGTTTAGTGATGGCAGTGTTGAGTGGATTGCTTGTGGCAAGCCTGAACTCTCAAAGATGTTTTGCATTAATCCTTCTCCAGCACACAGCTATAGAACTGATGCAATCAACCTCACAAACTTTGCCTGGTCAATGCACTATTCACTCCACCTTACTCCATGATTGCTGAACGCAGAAGGAAAAGTACAGCAAAAGAAAAGAATGAATAATAGCTACCTGAAGTCATATGCAGCAAATCCTGTTATTGAAACTCCAAAATCTGAGCGCTCAAAATAATGGCACAGTCCTGTCTGAGCTTTAAAAGTGTATTCTGAATCTCTCACGAGTTTTACTTTTGTCTGCAAGAAGGCAATTGAGTAAGAATTTAATGCATTTGACTTTACTAATATGCAGCTCAAAACATATAGAGAATGACCACATAACCCACTCAAAATTCAGTGTGCACTGGGCAAGAAGTAAGAATGTCACATTGTGAAATAAGTATTTACCATCTCTAGTTTCCTTGTTCAATAAACTTCAGAAGGGATTCAGAAATCTTTAAATAAGAAAGTAAATTTAAACAATCCTCATATACAATCCTGTCAATTTCAAGACACAGATATTAATTAAGTTCATTCATAAACTATTCATTCTCTTCAAATGACTTCCACACAAAATTATACCCTCCCTGGGACAGTTCAACAAGCACAAGTATCCCAAAAAGTTATATAAATTACTGTAAAGTCCAATTCTGTTCTTAGCACATAATTCTCATGCTGGTACATGATGTAGGCATCAGCCTTTTATACTTTTCATATCTTCTGCAGTACAACATGTTTATGACAGTGACTTCTTCAGCCTAATTCATTTGTGGTTCCTCTGCTGCCAGGTAAGAGGGAATTTTGCTTCAGAGGAATAAAGGTGAGTATTTTCTGTTCTTGATATGCAAACTTAAGCAAGTTATCTAGACTGTTATTAGCCATGGGTATATTACTCTTCAGGGGTAGAATTATACTTTCTTAAATTCTGTTTGTTTGTTTGTTAATTTAAAAAAGTAAAGAATTCTTTTTATAATTTTATAATTCAATCTGAGTACTTTTTATTTCAAAGATATTAAAAATGTTTCTGTTTACCTATGTTATTAACACACATTTTGAATTTTTAATGAAATGAAATGTGTTAGCAACAACAGAAGTAGAAACTTTGAGTGCATTTTCAATGTTTTAGGCTGCAAGGGAAACAAAGGTAAATGCAGCTCATTTTATTCTAGGGTTTTCCACACACACTTGTATATAATTTGACAGTGTTTGCAACAGAAACGATTGAAATATGAAAACAGAGAATATCAAGATTCTTCCTTTTCTCCAAATGCTGCCTCTTTAAATCCACAAAATGACACATGCATAGGTGGCTCTGTCTGCACTGGTACTGTATGCCTGCAATTGAATTCAGGAACATTATTTTCAGCCCCTGTGGACTGATTTGTTATGTTCACAAGAACATGTATGGACCATAAGGTTCCAAACAAATTTCAATTCTGCTTGAACTAATTCTCTTGTGGTTCCAAACTAAATAAATAGGCATACATTCATATACACAGACACCTATGTGTATGCAAGTATGCACACACATGATTTAAAAAAAACCCTGTACATTTCACTTTCCCCATCACTTTTCCCCAACAATTAAGAATGCTAATAGAGAAGCTGATGTAGTGCTTTGGGATTTTTACAAGGAGTTTCAAACCTGGTTCAGCCAGCTCAAAGCGCTGACAGTGGATCCCCCGTTGCAGCCAAAGTTGTTGTACGAGCAGTCAATAACTTGCTGCACACTCAGCTCTTCCAGGGTGTTTCTTTTGATTGCATAGGCAGACTCTATGCTACCTACAACGCTGAAAGCCCAGCAGCCTCCACACTGACAGAGAGAAAAGAGAAATGGGAGAGAAAGCAAAAGTCAGCTTTGTTTTTGAAGCCTGATATGAAAAAAGAGGCAAAAGGGTCTTCCAATGCTCTTCATTTAATACATCATCTTTGAACTCCGCTTTTAAGGCAATGATAAAGAAATGTTATCATCCATTTAAAATACTGAACTGTTTTCCCCCTTAAATTGCTTTCTGAATGCTAGAAATGCATTACAGGTGTCTTATTTTAAGGACTCCTTCCTGATAAATTTTTATTCTTGATGATAGGTCTGAGGACTCTTTTTACTGTGAGATACCTATTTTCTAAAAAAAAAAAAGTGGCCTCAGATTGAAATTAGTTTTTAACCACATTAGTAAGTTTTTCTAGAATTTTGTAGAAACAGATTACAGTTTAAGAAATCTTAAAGTGAAATAAAACATAATAAAAAAAATTTGGACAATAACATATATACTGCAATTCTAGGCTCTTTGAACAGTGACATTTACAATAAGCAGCAGAATTTATTCCTCACAAGGTCATATGTGAAGCACTGAAAGGAGACACTGGGTATGAACATCTTGTTTCTTCCCAGTGACTATAACCACTTTGGGATAAACTGTAGTTGTGTGGGTTACTTTTCTATCATGAATGTATCCCCTGAGGAACTCACTGGTAAAGATGTGGATGCTGATCGGCCAAGGGGATTCAGTCATGGGAAAAAAACCAACAGGAAAGAATCTCCTCTCCACTCCAGGTGGAATGAAATCAAGTACTGAACTTACCTTGGTTCCTTCAGAAAAATACAAAAGGCACATGGTGCAAAATATTTTGAGATTCAGTTAACTAGATCAAAAAATATACTACCATTTTAAATGCACAACTTCTACCTCATTCTTCTAAGTCTAATACTGCTTTGCATAAAATGCTATGTGACTTTGTGTATGTTCAGCTGGCCACTGGAGCCAGCTCTTCAGGCAGAGCTGGTCCCTGCAAAACCTTCCCTGTGCTCTACAGCCCACCTGCTGAGAACCAGGAATGGAAAACACCAGGACTTACCGTCTGCTGATTTCTCACTTCTGCAATGACTTTCTTGTCCCTCCAGTCAAACTTCTTTGGCAGAGGCTTTTCCTTCCCCTTTGGCACTTTTATGTATCTGGGAAGTTTGTGAGGTAGGCTTCTCAAGTAAATAGCTAAACAGAATACAAAAATCTATAAATCTTTGAACAAAAAAATCCCATTAACAGCAAGTTTACTAGAATTCAGAGGTGACTTTGATCTACAGTTACAACCAATGTATCTCATTCTTAAATCCATACAAAATTCATGTATTTTAAAATAATCATTATGCTCCAGAATGAATATTAAGTATTTCTACAGTTTCAAAAAACCCAGAAATAGTCTATGTAGGGCATGTGGGTAAGAAGTGTGAAGATTTTATGAAGATGAACAATAACCACAGATACTCTACAGAACAAATTTTACTTGAAAATTTCCAAAAAATTGTACTTACTTTAAAATACTTTGTTTTAGCCATGTACAAGGGGAAAATAAGAGAAAAAGAGAAAAAAAATCTGAAACATCTCCAAGTTTCTGGGTTTTCACTAAAAATGTTGTTTAATTATTTAAAATTAAAACAAGATGTTAAATTCTCTGATGAATAGAATCTATAACAACAGACATGAACAACAAAAAGGAAATGTATCTGACAAATTTTCTAGAAAAAAAATTAAGTATTGTCATATTGCTCCAGAAAGTTCCAGTGTTCATTATGCAGCCATGGGCCTCCAAGCATTGTTTGGACTGTAGAAAATTTTGTGCTGGGGTAGGGAACATGATCTTACTGGAGAACCTTGTGTATCATCCTTTTTTAAAAAGGAAGAACCCTGTGTATCTTCCTTTCTTCTGTTGCACCTGAAGAAAGCTTTAAAGCATGGTGAGGAGAAAGAAGGAAAACCAGAACTGCCTGAATACTAAAATGTGTTCAGGCTGTGGTCAATTCAACCTTGCAGGACTATAGAACAGAAAGAGGATTGTTGTATCCTCCAGAAGTACTTACAGTGTGGTACCAGCCATTGTAAATTAGCTGACTATCAGCACAGGAAGAATCTGTAAATGTGAAAGACACAAGGTTCTGGGAAAGAATATGAAAAAACAAACCAGGAAAGGCATTAGAAGCAACCAGAAAATGTACCTTTGAACTCTTCAGGGAACAGGTGAGAAAACTGATTTATTCCATAGACAGCAGTCGTATTATCTTTTGATGATGAATTCAATAATCTAATTCTTTTGGTGCTTTCCTGAAGGAATAAAAAAATAATTGTGGGCATTATTAAGTTAGCAGCAGGGATAGAACTGTAAGAGTAGAAAAAGAAAAGGTTAGCAACAGTAAATTAGGTAACAAGAGCTGTTCACCTCAAATTCATCCTGTATCCCTAGCAAACCGATAGGAAAGCCATTAGACTAATTTCAATTTCAAGAGATATCAAAAAAAGCATTTGTTAAGTGCAAGAAATGGACATGAAACAGACAAAAAAGGCAAGCCGAGAACAAGTCGCGTCAAACTCATCTGATGTCCTTCGACAGCACAACAAACCTTGTGGTTTAGAGATATGCAAAAACGCCTTCAGATAAGAGTTAACCCCATCATCACTCCATATTTTTACGAAGCGAATGAACAGCATCATGACCTAGAGGCCTCCCGCCTCCTCCAGGCGGCCCGATGTCGCCGGGCAGCCGCTCTGGCGGCCGGCGGTGACCCGCGGGGCTGGCCCGGCGCCGGGGGATCGCGTCCCGGCACTGCGGGAGGGGAGCTCCGCCTGCCCCCGCCTCCCGGCCTCCATCCCCCGGCCCGCAGAGCCTCGCACAGCC
>VWYP01010234.1:446297-476899 GCA_013400435.1 Pycnonotus jocosus
GGCCCGAGGCTGCGCCCGCTGCCGCTTCCCGCGGGGCCGGCGGGCGGGGCCAGGCGGGGCAGGAGGAGGGAGCACCCGCCCGGGGCTGGCAATGCTCCCGAGGCTCCTGCTCCTGGGCATTCTTGGGGGATGCCGCCGAGTCCCAGCGGTGTTTGAGGGTGCCCAGCGGTCCCTGAGCAAAGCCGTGCTTCCGGCGGTGTTGTTCCGTATGGGACACTTGCGCCAGGCGCGCAGGGCTGAGCGTTCAGGTACCTGCCAGGTTATAAATTCGTGGAAGCCCTTCTCCGAGAGCAAAGTTAGCGATACCTGAAAGCGGGCTGCCAGTAGGAGAGGGAAACAGCAGGAACGCTTTAGCAAGGGAAGGCACGGGTAGGGAGGGCAGAGCTGCCCGGTGCTGCACAGCCGGTGCTCTCGACCCCTGCATCCCAGTGAGAGAGCTTGTGCTCTCTTGTTCTTTATAGAACACATGGAGAGAAACCATGACTTTCCTCAGAAACTGGTCACGCTGGTACTTGTGCAAGCAGCTCAGTGCTCAGCATTTAAAAGCTCCATTAGGCCACTATGATTTAACAGAGCCTTCGTTAATTTCCAGCAGGCATTTTTAAGCAGTGCCTGTGAATAGAATATTTGTATGTTTTAAACCTGCTGTATGTTTCAGTTCTCTCTGCTGCTTTCCCCCCACGCACCCTCTTGTTAACACAACTTGAAGGCACAGGTGCCCTGTCCTGTGGTGCCAGCAGCTCACCTGGTAGCGCTGTGCTTGGGGAACAAACCTGGGGGAGTCACGATCCAGCTTTGCCTTTGCCCTGCTCCTATGGAATGGCTGTTGGGGGATTGGCTGAACTGCCACTGCTTTTGTTACAGGGAAGGCTATTTATGCCTTATAGCCAGTGGATGGAGGAGCTTGTTAGCAGGGCAGATTTTATTGGTTATTCTGTTATGGTTTATCACTGTAAACCCTGGACTGGCGATGGAGATGTTATTACAATTTATTACAAACTCATATTGACAGATTGAGGTCTGGAATCAGCATAGGGACTGAACAGGATGACCTAAGAACTGAATGGTGAAACCTTTTTAAGGATGGTTTGAATCTCAGCAGCCAAATTCTGAGGCAAATTCCATCAAACTGTGACTGAGCACTGAGGCCCTGGTGAGAAGTGCAGGATGTAGTGTCTGGCAGCAGTGTCAAAGAACAGCTTGCTATGGTCACCACAGCTTTGGATGTACTGGCTGTGGGAGGAACAGAAGCATTAATGCAGCAGTCACTATGGTATAGTATAAAGAAACAGGAAAGAAGTTACTTTGCCAGTTAGTATAAGCAACAGAAAGATGCTGAAATTATAATTTATTTGAAAACATGTTTTTAATTAAAAATTTTAAATTTTCCATCAGTCTAACATGATCAACTTTCTCTAAATTGGCCTGCTGCCCTTAAAATCTCTTGTTCAAGGATTATGATTTTCTCAAGCTGAATATTTTTTTCTTATTTTTAATATATAAGCATTAATTTTTTAACCAGCCAACATAGCTTTATTAGAACAAAGAGATAAACTTTCAGCTATTTTTCGGTTATTATTTCTGTAGACTATGCGGTTTTCAAACAGATATAATCTTAGTTGGAAAAGCCGTTTTGTTTCGTATATAGACTTCAAGCGTTACTCTTCCTGTGAAACACATGAGGGCAGCAAAGGACTTCTGAAATGTAGTTGCAAACCACACAGCTTCCATTTTCATTTTAATTAAAATAAATAATCCCCAAGCAAACAAACAACAACAACAAAAAAATCCCCTCCTATTTTGGGAAAATAGATGTATCTCAGATTGGTTTGCATTAAAAATTCTGTATAGTATAGGAAGAGGAAAAGGTTTGTTTTCCCTGGATTTGACCTCTGTGTACTAGATAGATATTTCAATTTATCTTGTTCAGCAGGAGAGATTGTAAGAAAAGTCAGTGTCTCCTCTGGTGAGTGGCTCAGGGGGAAGAAAGTGTAACAAACAGCCAAGGGTAGGCGACTGACAGCCAAAGTGTTTCAGAAGGTTTTATTTTTCCACTGAACAATCTACCGTGCCATAAAAACATTTTGTGCCTGTGCTCAGATGAACAAATTCCCAGCAAAGTACACAGAGAGCTCAGTCTGCATTCCCTGCTCTGCTTTGAATTACTCCAGTGTAAATTTACACAATTCTTATTGGTTCATTGACACAGGAAAGCCATATATTAGTTACACTGGTCACCACAATGATGAACTGTGATGAAAATATTTTTATGCTTTTTTTCCCCCAGAAACTGATTTAGAATCTTATAATTGTAAATAGTTTTTTTAAAAAAATTTTAATGAAATTTTACATATCTGCATCCCATTCTGGCTATTAGAAGTATTCGATGAGCTGAAACAATGCATACTAAGGGAAGCAGCAATAATGAATATATATTGAGGAACCCCTAAACTCATTGTAAGATGTTTTCTTTGAGTATATTACTTTATTAAGAGAATTTGCTTCCCATCAGCTGCAAAACACCCATTTCTAAAATTTCTCATGACACAGTGGTGTTATTAGTGGGTGAGTTCTTATAGTATTACAGGTTCAGCTTGAAAGATCATGTTAATATTTACTAATCAGTTTTTTTTTTTTTTCCTCCAATGATTTTTGTTTGAAATAGTTAGTTAAATCTGGTTGGGCAGTCCCCACAGTGCCCCCTGGCCTCTGTGTTTATAATTAGCATAACAAACAGGGCAAAATACAAGAAATTACTTCTTAGTTGGAGACAGGTGTGCCAAGGATGGGTGTTGCTGCTCCTAAAGGCATTAATGAGAAGTATTAATGGACCTTCAGGTAAGAGTGATGCCTTTACAGAACTTTGGGAGGTGTTTACTTAGCAGAAGTGTGGACTCCTGTTTTAGGCATATAAGATGTATAACAAATGGAAAAATAAATCCATTTGTGTGGTGTGGTCTTCAGCTTCAGAGAGAAATTGTTTAAATCCAGCAGATGGAGCTAAGTGCTCTTTTCTAAAAAGGCTTGTGGGGAAAATTATGTCCCAAGGTTTTGCTTATTTTAAGACCTTGCAGAGGGGTTGTTGTTGCACTGGTAACAATTATTAAATGTAGGCAAAGCAAGAGAAGATTGCAATCTGGAGATGAATTCTATTCCTGTGAGGGTAAGTGAGTGGTATTGATGTAGCCAATGTTTAGAAGTTGTCTTTTCTGAGCCCCAAGGTAGACTTTTTAGAATTTGTGAGAAGCAAAGAAATGTACACATGGGAGCCCTTGGGTTTGCAGGAACAACCAAACTGTGCCAGGGGCTGCCTTAGGTAGATCATGACAAACATGTGTTGACCATCAAGTCTCTCCTGGTAGAATGATCTTCCTTTGCAGATAATGAAATAACTGTAGGATCTGCTTCTCAAACCTGACTTGTCTGTATCTCAGCTGAATATCCTAAACACCAGAAGGTCTTTATCTCCTTTAAAAAGGTTTTTCTTCAGTCTTGTCAGTAAGGGATGAATTATGAAGGAAGAAGGCTGGCAGTGGAGCTAATAATTCAAAATCAAACAGTGAATCAAAAAATAAAAAAAGCAGAAAGGAGCAACACCTGTTCTGAGTGAGAATGAAGTAAGAAGTCTTGTCAGTTTTAGGGATCTGAGAATTGGCTTTTCTCTGAGAAATCTGATCTGCTGATACTCTGAATTTCTGTCTTCATTGCAGTCACACTTGCCAGTGTCTACAAATTCACATTAAATATTCTCAGCTGAGAAAATTTCTCATATCCAGATAATTCAATTCTTATTTTCTTGTTGGCTTTTTGCTTGTTTGTTTCAGTCTGTTAAATATTTTGTTGTCTCCAGAAAGTGGGTTAAGTGGTCAGTTTTTCAGGAAGAATTTCAGGCAATATTTGGTGCAGTTAAGGGCACAAGTATTGATAAATGTTTTTCCACTCTAATTGTTCTGATTTCTTCCATCAAACTGTTTGACTATGAGATATGGACAAAGGGCTTGTATGTAGAAGTAATGCTGTTTTACAGAGTCTACTTTGCATATTTCTGTAAGTGCTCCAGTTAATTTGTTTGTAAATTCTTCATGAATTCATCATCAGTGACTTTGTTGGTAGAGGAATCCAGCAAGAGATTGAGGGCTTCCAAAACTCACCTAAAAGGAGAAACAAAATTAAAGAAAAAAAGCATCATTTAGGAATCATTTTTATCCTACGCAGATTTTTGTGCTCATTTTTGGAGGATCTGCTTGCTGACTTTCTCCATGGGTGGTTATAATTCAAAAATGCTGTTGAATCATCCCAACCTTATATTCTTTCTGTTTCATATGCAATAACTTCCTCTTTTGTTTTACCATGGAACTTAAAAGAGCAGATTTTACAGTCACATTGATGTGAATCAGTTGTGACTTACTGCTATGATTATAATACTATTGAAGTTATATTTTGTCCCTGAAGTGCTTTGTATCCATAGAACTCCAATGCCCTTTGTGGAAGGTCAGCAATGTAAAACCAGTGTCAAATTTGCACCTCAGGCATGAGGTCTGTGTCCATGACTAACCCGTGCACAGAAACAGAGGGTCTGTTTTACATCAGTGGTTGAGTTTTTTTATTGTGTAAAGTTTTGCTGGAATTTTAACTTGTTTTGTTGCTTTAGATTTTGGTCTAAAAGGTTTTCATGCAAGAGGAGTGACAGTCCTGCCTTCCTTGCTGCTGCTTGTGTGAAATGCACCTCCACATTGCCACTGTTTCCATCCATGCTGCTAAAGAGGATGAGCTTTTCTGAAGTCTTGCAGCTCTGACATGCTAGGAAGGTATTAGGACCCAGCTGCCTGTTGAAAATGGGAAGATTAATAGGCAGGAAAATGGATTTAGAGAAAGAGGTATGGCACTATGCCCTTGTTTACCTCTTTTGTTGCCATAGGAAGCACACAACTTGCCATGGTCTTCAGTCTGCATCTATGGCCAGTATGAGAGTGCCATGTCATTATCCTGGTATTTTAATCACAGAATGGATAAGATTGGAAGGAGCCGCTGGCAGTCATCTAGTCCAGCCTCACTGCTCAAGCAGGGTCCCCTAAACCAAGCTTACTGAGGATTGTGTCCAGATAACTTTGAATATCTCCATGGAAGGAGACTCTATGACTTCTCTGGGCAATCTGTACCACTGCTCAGTCACCTGCACAGTAAAGTTTTTTCCTCATGTTCAGGTGAGGCTTCCTGTGCATCAGTTTCTGCCCATTGACTCTTGTCCTGTTGCTTGGCACCACTGAGCAGAGCCTGGCTCTGTCCTTCTGTCACCTTCCCTGCAGATACTGGGAGACATTTATGAGGTCCCCTGTCAGTTGTCTCTTCTCAAGGCTGAACAGGCCCAGCTCCCTCTGCCTTTTCCCATAAGAGGGGAGATCCAGACCCCCTCATCATTTTCTTAGCCTTCCACTGGACCAGCTCCAGGAGCCCTGTGTCTCTCTTGTCCTGAGGAGCCAGAACTGGACCCAGCACTCTGGATGTGGCTCACCAGGACTGAGCAGAGGAGCAGGATCAGCTCCCTCATCCTGCTGGAATGCTCTTCCTAATGCACTCAAGGACACTGTCAGCCTTTCTGGCCACAAGGGCCCTGATGGCTCATGGACAGGCTTTTGCCCACCAGGACCCTCAGGTCCTTCTCTGCTGAGTTGCTCTCCAGCAGGTCACCCCCAGCCTCTCCTGGATCATGGGGTTGTTCCACTCCAGACTCAGGACCCCACATTTGCCTTTGTTCAATTTTGGACAGTTCCTCTTGTTCAGTTGCAAGAACTGATACTTCTTTTTAGAAAGAAAACAGTGCAGTAGGAGTGTGTCATATATACTTATACTAACAAAAGCTTGGAGACAAAGAAAATGTAAAAATGCTTTTGTTATGCAGAAAAGAAGAATGCTTCAGGATTCATAAACTTGTTCTTTCACTTGGCTTAATGTAATAAACTTATAAATTGAAATTTGAACATATTTTGAAGTTAGAGGATCATAGGATAATTTATTATGCATATGTAAAAAAGTCAAGAAAATTCTGGGCTTGTAGTTGTTTATACTTCATGTGAATTTTGGACTTAAAGACTTTTCAAGTGAGATTATGCTTTTTTATGACTGTAAACAAAAGTTTAGTTTCACTATTCTGTGGTCCTAGTGATAGTTTTAGATGGTGTAAACCAGGAGGAGCTTTGTGTGAGTGTGTAATTATAGTGATATGAAATTAATGTTATGGTGGGCACAACTGAGCCTTGTATATTTGTCTTAGTTACAGACTTTGAACTTGTGTCTACAACTTTTCAAGGGGAAAGAAGAAATCCTATTACAGCTTCTAGTTTTCTTTTTCCAAACCACTACAGTTGGTCTCCTGTGTAATGCCGTAAATGGCAGTGCAATTAGAGTTTCCGAGATTATTAAATTACGTTGTTTTGAAAAAATTAGATTATGTCAGGAACTGTTGCAGAAAAAAAAAAAAGAGGTTTCATTAATTACTCAAATATTTATTGTATTTGGGTTGATTTAAAATGTAATGACAGCTTACTTCACCCTTTCTCTGTTAGCAAAATTAACTGTGGTTTTAAAAGGGTAGTGCCAGGTTTTGGGTCTTAAGGTCTGGTTTATTTAGGTCATGAGGATACTGAGCTGCTCTTATATTTTTCCCAGATAGTAAAAACCTTGTGTGTCATATAAGGCACATTCTGAATGATGGGGCTAGCATTCTCAGTTTTGCACCCCACAGCTTCTCATGTGTAGCTGACCACAAAGGAGAACTGGAGAGGCAAAATCCTGATCATGACGAGTGTTACATGTTTCCTTCTGAAAAGCAAAACTGAAACTTCCTGGGGTCTGGCCCAGACTATCAGACCCCTCTGAGTTTGCTCGGGACTCAGCCCAGAGGTGACTTGAATGGAGAGAGAGACAGCTTTGATCCAGTTGTCCAAAAAGTAGTTTTAATAATACAAAAATTGCAAACAATAAGACATCCACTGTATTGGACCGAACCGGATCAAGGCAGTAACAAGGGGCAAAAGGCACGAGGCCAAAGGTGAGGTCCAGGGTCAGAGAGGGGGAGTTACACACCCTGGTGTGGGTGGGGTCTGAGGGAAGGGTCCAACAGGGAACAGCAATTAGGGATATTGCAGTTCTTGCACCAAAAATTAACCTATGATAACACAGAGAACTGAGAACTTTCTGGTAACCATTTAGGTAGAGAGCATATCAATCAGCTTTTTTCTTATGGCATTACTAATGGGGTTTCCCAAGGCATTTTTCCAGGGTTCTCTTCTGCCCCGAGAAAACTGCCCTCTACGCAAAACCTTCTTGTATCTCAGCTTTTCCTTGCCATATTGAGAGCTCATTCGAGTTAAAGCCCTTCATACTAGAGATCATTGGAAACATTTCTCTTTCAAAAGGACACAAGAAATATGTTCTACTTTTACAAAAAGCCATTAACATTATCATTTTTCTCATAGGTTTTTGTTTACATGTGTTTTAATAACCAAGCTAGCCACATACAGAGCATTTACAGTGTGTTTGTTGTGATAGCTCAGTATCCAAAGGCTGTGAATACACAACATGGTAGAATTTGAGGGAAAGGAATACATATTTAATATTACATGAAAAGGATTTAATATCTAATTTAACACCTACATTTAAGTTTCACTTTAAATTAACAACATTACAGTAATATTTTTAAACAATGTTTTTAAAATAGATTGAGGTAATTCTTGAGGGAACATTTTGTCTGAAGAATTAAATATGTATATAGGATATATATGTGTATGTTCATGCTAAAACTGTGTGAAAACTTTTTAGACACTGAGCCTGTCAACCCCATGGAGATGTCTGCATTGAGTTACCAGCATGTCACTGGGTTTTAATACTGATGGAGAAACATTGTGTCAAACTATGGGGGGTTTTTTGTCTTTACGTGGTCATTTCTGGGGAATGTAAACATAATATTCATGGCCAGATGTGGATGTGTGGCTGAGATTGGTACATGCTCTGGCTTCTCTAAGAGAAGCAATTATCTCTGCTATTTGTTCAGGGTGTGTTGCCAGTTGCTCTGAGCAGAGCACTGCTCTTTATTGTCAGGTTACCATGTATGTTTTTATGCAGACAGCACATTTTTTTTTCTTTTTTGAGACTGAGATGGTTATCCTTCTTTAGAACTTACAACATAATTTCTCTTTGGGGTGGTTAAAGAAGTTACAGTAATCAGTGTTAAGAAGAGAGGATCTTTTTATTTAACACCACCATTCATTTCCAGCCGAAATGAATGCAAAGAGAGTATAAATACCAAAAAAATTAGATTTCACACTTGTAAGGAAATGAGCACTAATGAGTGCTTAGAAGATTTTTAATATATACTTTTGTGGTCCAGTTTTGGGAAGAATATGCATTACCTGAGACATCATCCATTTACAGCACAGGCTGGCTGGCCCTAACAGTGAAATAACTGAGATGTTATTTGCCTTAAGAGTTTATTGTAATTCAGAGCCAAGGAAATATGTGCAATTAAAATGGGCACTAAATGCTGTGTCAAGAGGTGCTTGCCTAAGCCCAGCTTCCAGAGCTTTCAGGAGCTCATTTTCCCCAGCAGGCCTGCCATATTACAGTTTGCCCTTGCTGATTACATGGGCAGGCTGACTCAAACCGTGCTGAGTTTGAATTGCCACAGGACTTTCTTTATGAGGAATATATTTCTTTGGAGCCTGCAACCACCCTGCACTAGCTGCAGCCTGTAAACTCATCTTTGCCATGCAGTAAGCAGCCTATGAAGCAGAGATAACGTGCTTATCAGGGATGCAAGTGCTGGGAGTGCACTTTTCCTTAAGATTGGTCTTATAGCTGTGGGAGAACTCTACTCAGACATCCTTTGTTTTGAATCTGAATAGACTTGGGTTAATTTTCCTCCTTTGTTTGAACTTTATTAAAGGGAATTTACTATTTCTTATTCTTCTGTTCTGTTGAGGATGATTCTGCAGAGTCAAAAGTTCCCTCTGGGTCATGCAGCAGACAGGGAGCAGCACAGGCAGCCAGCTGGGCAGGGACAGAGAGGCAGAACAGGAAAGCACCACCAGGGAAGTGGCCAGAGCCATAATTTCCAGGTAGGCCTGGCCTGGCTGTATTTTCAATGTGTTTCAGGAAAGGAGTAAACCCACTAGTATGGGATGACTTTCCCCTTTTATTGCATTAAAAAATACATTCTTGTTGGAGTCAAGTATATTGGAGAGAAAGCTACTTCTGCCTTCACAGGGAGACTATGTCCTCTTCAAGATTCCCAGTTATATCTGCAGTGGCCAGAGCTGCCTGCAGACTTGGCAGCCACCCATGTTGCTGGTGAGCAGCTGGTGCAGCCATCCCATGCTCAAGAGATGTCAGGTGACATGCAGACAAAAATGGAGATACTCATTGTCTTGTTTGGATGTTGGGACAAATGGCTGGTGCTATCCATGTTCCTTTTGATAAAGGTGTTGACCATTTAAAGTAGCACAAAGTCAAGACCTGAGACAATGACATGTCATTTGAAAGCCAAGTTTGCCATGCACTGTCTTTTCCTCGTTAAATAGAACATCCCATCAGTGTGTATTGTTTTGAACACCCCTTTATTCTAATTCTCTTGGAAAGTGAAGACTGTGTTCCAAACTTTTGCAAATATAAATAAGAAAGCAGAAAATGACAGCAGCTGCTCTGTCTGCTATTAATCCGAGCATAATTCTCTCCTAAAGTGTCGATATTGTGCCTAACTAGAATTGCAAGGAGTGCTGCACCATGAAAACTTGAAAGGTCATTGGTAAGTTGCACACCCCTCTCACATGCCTGATTAGCCTTCCTTAAAATAATTGAAAAGCTCTCAAGTGGATTTTAGCCTCTGACTGCTTTTTTTTCTGGACTTATCCTGCCGTTATTGAGTTACCATCTCTAGAGACTAGGAAGAGTGTGTTATAACATGATAAAAATCTAAATCATTTTCTCCATGGCTTGCCAAATGAAATATCCCTACAAATGCACTTGGTGCATTGAAATATCAAACTCCAGATTGTTGAAGTAGTGTTCAGTTATTGTAGAGAAGATAAACTGGTTTGAATACAAGTTTAGCTCTTAAATACTGATTAGTCATCACAGATGACTCCAGTTTTGATTTCACAATTTCGTCCTTGCCCCCTTCCCTTTGATTCTTGTAATCACTCTGAAGACTGAAAATGTCAGGACAGCAGCTGTGTTACTAAACAAAATACAGCTCTAAATTGGTTGCTCAGTGAGTTTTACTGAGCAATCTTATGTTCTGTGAGTAAGAAAAATATTCTTGAAAATAAGTGGGCCCACTGTGTTGGGAAAGAATAATTGAAAAGGATGATTAATTTATGAATTCTTTTCACTTTCATTTAAATTAAATTACTCTGGAGGCAATTAAGAATTTCTTCCCATGTAATAAGTTAAATTGATGAATTGTGATGGTCTAGAAATAGCTTAGATTTATTTGGGGCAAGTACAGTCTATCAAATTAAAAGTTATTAATACATTTTCTAACAGTCTTTCAATAAACAAAGAAGCCTCATTGGTACTGATGATATAAATGCTGTTTGTAAGTGATTTATCTTCCCTCACTCTTTGAGGTATTTGTCCAAGACTTAAGTTCAGCTTTTACCTGATATTTTTTCAGAAGGAAAAAAACAATTAATGCATGTGAGTCAATGGGTTATGGACAAAAGACGTTCATTTGCTGAATAGTTTTAACTTGAATAAAAGTTTGTTTAAAGAACTGTATATAGCATTTTGGTTACTACCTTTGAAAATAATGTAAGCAGTTTTACTTTTCTACACTGCAGATACTTAGCAATAGTCAGGAATATAAAGCACAAGTTTCCTTGTGTTAAAGAGTTAATTTTTTTTTTTCTTTTCTATTTGTCCTTTAATGATGTAAAGCCTGTGGAAAACTTCTGTCACCAGTTTCTAATCCTAAGGCTTCTTGCATCCTTTCTAAACACAAAATCCAACTCATGGGTTACTGTGGAGTTTACTATTAACTAACTATAAACCCAGAATGATCAGAAATAGGGTTCTACAAAAGGACTTGAACAGTATATTTCATCAACTCTCAGCTGATTCTCATTAACCCATAGCTAAAGAAAAACTGAGATGCCCCAGCTAACAGCATAGTATTTGGGGTAATTGTGGAAACATTCAAGTGCACTCCTGCTGTGAGCAAGGAGAAGAGTCCTCCAGGAAAGCCAGAGACAGAGGAGAGGGCACGGTGGAGATGCTGTCATTCCTCCTTCAGCCTGATTCATACCAGCTTATACCGGCTCCATGATATTCCATCTAAAATGTAAACTAATTACAGAGAACTTGATGATCATGTTGATGATCATAATCTAGTAATAGAAGAAATATATACATGTATGTTGACACAGTGCAGTCTTTAAAAGAATGATAATTTTTTATTATAAAAGATAAACTTACTTTATATACATAACTATATTGTCTAAAGTTATAAGCTTGAATTACAGTAATTTTAAAGTGCATATTATTTATAAAAAAGGCATTCAAGAGTTGAAATGCAGCAATTGAAATGTTTTCAAACAGTATTTTACAATTATTTTCACAGTTATTTATAAAAGGAAGTATTTTAGTTAAATATTATTCAGGGTGTATTTCAACAGATGACAGATTTTTTCCAAAGAGAGTCTGGGTGGTGGTGGGGAAGACCTACATTTCCCAGGTTGCGTTTACCAAGACAGAAAGGGCCATATGCAATCTTTACTGGGTACCCATTATTTTAAGAGCAGAAGAACCACTTGATGTGAAAAGTATTTACAAGGGTGCATGACTTTTTGTTGCATTGTATTTTTATCTGTCAAACTCTGTCAGTCTGTGGGAAAAAGAATGAATGCTTAAAAATATCTCAGTGTGGCTTAGGCCAACAATATGCTAAATGTGAACATGTTTTAAAAATTTGTAGCTGGAATAGAAAATCACAATAAATTTCACCAAAATTAATGGGCTTAGAGGTGATCAGAACTTTTAAGATCTGGTTGTCTGGCAAATTACCTTTAAGTGTATTTCATAGCCGGGGAATAAGACTGAGTCAAGCAGGCTTTTTGTACAGAAGAGGAAGTCAGACACAAATTGCATCAATAAAAGATACTGAATAAACTGTACCACAGGGACATGTATCTGCTCTTGGAGTTTCAGGGGTTCATTTAAACCTCAGTCTTGTACCATATTACCATTTTAAGCTTTGTCTGCTCTCATGTATGCCCTACTCAGGCAGTAGCAGGGATGAAAATAGTATTCTGGTGTTGTAGAATACTGTATGTGGGATGGAGGTGCTGGTTGAAATAGAGCTCTGTGCAGCTGTTGTGACAGAGAATCAATTGCACTCAAACATAACTTAATATCGGGGAAAAGTGATATTATATATTGTATCTAAATCTTATTTTCCACTACTTTTTTTCTTTTTTCAACCATAATCTGCTGCACTGTGTAAGAATGTAGCTGTTTAAGGGGAGGTTACAATGTGTAGCTGTGAAAACATCAGCAAAAAGATTTTGTTATTCTTGTGCTGTTGCATGCTAGCTTTCCTGAACAAAGAGCTGCCTAACTAGAAAGCTAAAGCAGTCAGGGTTTCTGTGCCTTATTTTTAGTCTAAACCAATCCTCTTTCAGTTTAAAGCCGTTCTTCCTTGTCCTATCCCTATATATCCCTGTAAAAACTCCCTCTCCAGCTTTCTTGTAGGCTCCTTTTACATACTGGAAATGTCTTTGTTTTAAAAGCTTTGCTTTGTCAATCAGAAAAAAAATCTCCAAAAATAAAAAAAAATCCCCAAACACATTAAATCCCCCAGGTTCTGTTTTTTATTATACTTTGATGCTATGCAGTTAGCTTTTCTCCCCTCAACGCTTCAAAAGCTGATTTTATCTAGTTTCTGTGATCAGCAAGTGAGCTTTGTGGCAGTGTTTATTCTGTTGTGTCAAGTTTCATCTGAAGCTTGTTCAATCTGAACTTCAGATTTAACTAAAATTGGCTTGTTCTTTTCTATCCTACCTCTATATTATACCTATTTCAAGAAGAAAAATCATGAGTGGCAACTCAAGTTTTTGTCTACGGTTTCCTCCCTGTGAAATAGGTATAGATTTCAAAGAGTGCTCACCTACAAAGATGTACAGACTCGGGGTATCCAGAAGGTACTATTTCCAGCTGTGCTTCCTTGTACAGGTAAGCATGATTACTTCAGAGATTCATCTAACTTTGTGGCTTCTCAATATGCCGTGTCCCAAGAGCTGTCAGCTGTGACTTCTGCTGTAGATCTTCCCTGTGCCCCCTGCTGATGCACAGAGNAAAAAATATATGTATATATATAATGATATATATACACATTATCTTTACAGTGCAGTGGTTCTTAAAATGGATTCCTTTTATTAAGTCAGTATCATAGTAATGAGTGCCTTAACCACTGCCATAACCTCATTAACTTTTCTTGCTGTTGGTATAGAAATATATATTTACATTGTTCTGAAATAGATAAGCAACTTTACAAAAGGTGAAAAATAACAAGAAAAGCATGGGGGTTATTGGTATTTTACTTCTTTGAAATCTGTAGAATCCTGTTAGCTAAAGCAGATATTGAAATAGGAACAGCTGACCTTAGGTAGATGTTACATAATTTATAACATATTGTGACTGATCATGAAAGTCATAGGTGAGGAAATGACTTGGATCTGTGAAAGGGCAAGTTTAGATTGGCTGTTAGGAAAAAAGTCTTTCACTGAGGGAGTGGTCGAGCACTAGAACAAGATCTTCCAGGTAGTGATCATGGCNGATTTTGTTATTCTTGTGCTGTTGCATGCTAGCTTTCCTGAACAAAGAGCTGCCTAACTAGAAAGCTAAAGCAGTCAGGGTTTCTGTGCCTTATTTTTAGTCTAAACCAATCCTCTTTCAGTTTAAAGCCGTTCTTCCTTGTCCTATCCCTATATATCCCTGTAAAAACTCCCTCTCCAGCTTTCTTGTAGGCTCCTTTTACATACTGGAAATGTCTTTGTTTTAAAAGCTTTGCTTTGTCAATCAGAAAAAAAATCTCCAAAAATAAAAAAAAATCCCCAAACACATTAAATCCCCCAGGTTCTGTTTTTTATTATACTTTGATGCTATGCAGTTAGCTTTTCTCCCCTCAACGCTTCAAAAGCTGATTTTATCTAGTTTCTGTGATCAGCAAGTGAGCTTTGTGGCAGTGTTTATTCTGTTGTGTCAAGTTTCATCTGAAGCTTGTTCAATCTGAACTTCAGATTTAACTAAAATTGGCTTGTTCTTTTCTATCCTACCTCTATATTATACCTATTTCAAGAAGAAAAATCATGAGTGGCAACTCAAGTTTTTGTCTACGGTTTCCTCCCTGTGAAATAGGTATAGATTTCAAAGAGTGCTCACCTACAAAGATGTACAGACTCGGGGTATCCAGAAGGTACTATTTCCAGTTGTGCTTCCTTGTACAGGTAAGCATGATTACTTCAGAGATTCATCTAACTTTGTGGCTTCTCAATATGCCGTGTCCCAAGAGCTGTCAGCTGTGACTTCTGCTGTAGATCTTCCCTGTGCCCCCTGCTGATGCACAGAGTTCTATGTGGCTTAGGGCTCTGAAGATTCTCCTGGCTCCGTGGGCTGTGATATTACATCTCGCACGCTGCTCTCTTATCCCTTTCTGTGTTCCTCTGTTTCACTCTGTCTTGTTCTAATGAAGCTGTGTATAGGCTTCCTGAGTCTACACCTGCCTCTGTAAGGGCAACTGTCTATGGCTGGCAGACACTGCAGTGTCTGCACAAAAACAAAAAAGAAAGAAAGNGTTATTGGTATTTTACTTCTTTGAAATCTGTAGAATCCTGTTAGCTAAAGCAGATATTGAAATAGGAACAGCTGACCTTAGGTAGATGTTACATAATTTATAACATATTGTGACTGATCATGAAAGTCATAGGTGAGGAAATGACTTGGATCTGTGAAAGGGCAAGTTTAGATTGGCTGTTAGGAAAAAAGTCTTTCACTGAGGGAGTGGTCGAGCACTAGAACAAGATCTTCCAGGTAGTGATCATGGCTCTAAGTCTGTTGGTGTTAAAAGAGCATTTGCTCTTAGATAAAGCTTTAACTTTTAGGTTATCCTGTGTGACTTCAGGAATTAGACTTGATGATCCTTTTGGATCTCATCCAACTCCGGATGTTCTATAGTTCTACATGCGCACACTGTTGAATTCCCTCCTGGATCTCTTGTCTTCTCAAATCCTTTTATATTATCACCAGTCTGTATTACATTTCTAGGTATCCAATGCAGAGTTTTTCTGCCATCCTATTTGTGACTCGGTGATATATCATAGTTAATGCACAACTTTTATTAACTCATACACTTGTATATGAGATGAAAAGAAGGAGAGTCGTATTTCTTTTTCCTTTTTAAAGGCATTAGTAGGAGAAGAGGTAAGAAGTAGGTGTCAGCACCATGTGACCATTCTGCTGTTTTTTGATAGCTGATGTGTCCATACTTAATTGTCACAATTATTCCTCAGTGCTGCCTTAGGATTATTTTACTAAGTCTTCATGAAAGCTCAACTGTGGTCTCAAAAAGTTGTGTTTTATCAGTAAAAATCACTTTCAGATGAAGATGAAGATCTTGAAGAGATGAAGATCTTGGCAAAATCTCTTTGGGATGTGTGACAGATTTCACTCTTTATTAAAAGCAGGGAACATATCTTTCTAAAACGGTAGCATTTTACTCCCATTGTTTACAGATGTACAGGAACAGAGATTTTAAAGCAATAAAGAATTAAACATTCAGTTTTGCTACCAGGCTGATAAGATCATTCTACCCCTGATAAGCTACGCCAGGAAATTACAATATCAAATGCTATGCAGCTTACATTTATTTTTCCAAAGCAAAATTTTTAATGTGTGATGTTCTATATCATTCTAACTTCTGCTTACAGATACATTGATCTTTATATTGAGGTAAACAGTGCAAAGAAAATGAGACAGTGATTTGATGTCTGCTCATAATGAAGTACTACTTCCAACCCCTCCTCCACAGGATTAATTACATAATTTAGTGGTCAGACACCCAATGGCATGACAAAGATTGTTTTTCTGAGCCAAATGAAGACTAAGAAATACTTTCTGTACATCACACATCAAAGGACCAGGACTATGGTAAAGTAAAGAAGGAAGTAAATGATAGTATGTTCACAAACAAAAGTCCCAAATGCTTATTTTGTGGCTGTAAAGTGATGTTATGGGGACACTCAGATTGGTGTAACCTTACAGCATTTGAGAGGTGACTCATAGCAGCATTTTCCTAGCTCCATACCAGTGTGAACAGAGGCCAGGATTTATGAGGTGAAACACAGTAACTTTGCTTTCTGCCAGCACTGTCTTGGCCTTGGTTGAAAATCCAAGCTCTTTCTTGGCTAATGAAAAGGTTTGGTTTGCCTTTTGTGCTTGAGTCCTGTGCTGGAGTCGAGCAATAAACAGAGCTCGGCTGGTTTGCTGTGAAGAGTTATGACAGTGTGAAGTGCTCAAATATGAGATACTGTAGCCCAGATGCTCTTAAAAACATAAGCAATGAAGATGAGTTTACTATCTACAGGAATCAATCAGTCTGAAGACCTGGAACTGCAGAAAATAATTTAGCTGTCCCTGTAGGCAGGCTGAACATGTGAAAGTGATGTATCCTCTCAATAAAGAAGGCCAACTGCATGCTAGACTAAAAGCAAGGGCACGGAGAGCAGGTGGAGGGAAGCGATTATTTCCCTCTGTTTGGTGCTTGTGAGACTGCATCTGAAATACTGTGTTCAGCTTTGGGCTCCCCAGTACAAGAAATACAGAGATATGCTGGAGTGAGTCCAGAAAAAGGCCACTGGGAATGCTAGAGCAAATTATATACAAGGAGAGGCTGAGAGAGCTGGGTTTGTTTAGCCTGAAGGAGGAAAGATGCTGTTGCTGTCTTAAACTGTCTGGTGGGTAGTTACAGGGAAGAGGAAGCCAGACTCTTCTGGTAGGTGCACAATGACAGACCAAGAGAAGCTGCAATGAGGTAAATCCAATCTAATAGTAGGAAAACTATTTTACATTGAGAGTGGTCAGACATTAAATCTGAGAGTGATTGTGTAATCTCCACCTTCAAATATATTCAGAACTCAAGCAGAGAATCTCAGCTAAGCAAATTTGATCTCATGAGAGCTTTTCAATCTGTATTATTCTCATTCTTATTTTGTAGCCTGCCAGAAATGGTAGAAAATTTTACTCATAGATACTATTCAACAAAAGGTTTGCCTTGAGGGGATATTTCAAAGCAACCTGAGATACTCATTGTGGAAGCTCATTCCTGTCTCAGTTGAATGTAGCCTTTATCAATGTGCACTAGAGTGAAAAAAATGTTCAGTCACTGTTGTTTGAACCAGCAGCTCTGTTTCTCTCCAGATAGCTAAGAGAGAGAAAATGACTTTCCAACAATGGATATATTAGAGAGGTCTGTGTATCTCAGTGTATACCTTCAAACTTCTTCAGCTTTCATCAGAAACTAAGTGGGTTCACTTGCCCTTGTGTTGAAGCTGATATTTTATGCTAGAGTATGACAGAGCAATTGGACTTTATTGCTATGTTTTGCTCTAAAATTTATGATAGTCTCTTCCATTAGGCAAGATGTTCTATTTGTGTTTTGTTGGGTTTTCTTTTGGGGGGTGGGTGGGTATTTTTTAGGTAGTTAGGTATTAAGAGCACTTGAAAAAAATGTAGAGTTCTTTAAACCTTTTTCCATTATGTGGATTAAAATATGAATTGGAATATGTGGGTTATTTGTCCCTTTCAGACTGGCAAGGACAGAAGAAAATCACACTTTCTTTTGAATTTATTCACCAGGAAGTGCATAAAACACATGGGCTGATGGTGAACACTCTCATGTAAATTGATACTGTGCTTGAGCCCAACTGAAGCTTCTCCTGCTGATTGCTGCTGCTTCTCAAAGGAAAAGAGAGCTTTTGTGCTGGTGCCACTTTTGGTGAAGACCCCAGTCTCAATGAAAAAATGTCTGGTTCCTATCTTAAAGTAATGAATTCCTTGCATACAAAGTCAATGGGACTTTTTTAATGCTCATCTGAATAATAATCCATTTAATTTTGACAATAACAGGATTATTTAAATTGTTGTTTAAGGCTATAGAGATTAAATCATCTGGCTTTTTTTAAATTTTTACACCAGTAAAAATCAGGGCTTGGATTTTTTTACATAGTTGTTTGCTTACATAATTTTCTGAGGAGAGTCAAAGGTAATGGTATTTCTGATAGAGATGAGAGTCATGTCCACATTGTTTGGACATGGGAGATCCAATAAAGATGAGGAAAACTAAATGTGAAAAGGGACAAAAATCATTAACTTATCTTAGCAAAATAATTAAACCTGTGTTAGTGAACAGGTTATCACTATATGAGCCAATGTAATGAACAATTTGTCTTGTAACCAAGATGATACTTTATTCTGTTTGTCCTTGTTTGTTTTGACAAAAAGAGAAGGTAATTTTGATTAAAGGGGAACTTTTCAATTTGAACAGCATTTCAATTTGAGCTGTTTGGAGAGCTGTAGAATTGTTATATATGAAGTGTGTGTTGGTCTACTGATGCCACCCTCCTCTTCTATTTGTTTGTTTCCTTGCATGGTTTCACTAAGAGACCATTTTGTACCTGTGTGCTGCCTCTGTGCCCAATTATGTGTCTGTGTACCTAACCCCTGCTTTAACAAGGGATGGCAAAAAATTGTTTATATGTATCTTGCTTTTAGTTTAGTATTTTCTACAATATTTGTCCCACACATATAGGAAGCTTTCGATGTTAGGCCCAGTTTTGTAACTCTTCACTTATCTAAATTTATTTTTTCTCAGTTGTTTGTTAATAATTCAGTTAAATTCTGAAGGTTTCATAACATATAAAGGACTATATGCCTCAGAGGTATTTATGGTATCTGCACTAGATAATTTTCATCAGCTATCCTAATCAGTTGTTGGGCACGATGACTTCACATTATTGCCTTTAAGTAGGTGAGAGTGGGCATTATCAACATTTCATGGTTTTTAGAGACATTTATTTGGTTTTTTGCAGATTCTAAATTGTATCTTCATCCATGCCCTTTAAACTGCAATGAGTATGTTAGATTAGAAGGAGTAGAAATGTCTCATTCTCTCCTCTTTTTTCAGAATTCCCAAATGTGAGAAGAAACACAGGGAGTGTAATGGTGTGAACAGTGTCTTTGAGTGTGCCCAGGTGTAATGGGTTGACTTGCCAGCAGCTGAGCACCCACCCAGCCCCTCACCCCACAGTGGGACAGAGGAGAGAAGAGCAAAGGCTGGCAACCCCTGTGTCACTATAGGACACGGAAAGAACAAGACTCACTCCAGTTCGGGTCACAAGGCAAGAAAAAGGGGCAGTTTATTTTTGTGCTTGGGATTGTATAATTTTCTGACAAAGACCACAGATTGGATGATGAGGTTGCCACCTCTCCAACCACACTGGTTCAACTCACAGTCCGTCATCTGACCCCTCCTTTTAGAAAGGAATGTAAACAAGAAGAGAACAGTTCCAAAAATAAAACCCTGTTTACATGAAATCTGTGAGAAACTCCACTATAGAATACAAAAACATCAGAAGGCTTGTAAAGATCAGGGCAACACCCCTGGGCTGAGACAAAGCAGCAAAGCTGCTGCACGTGCAAGCAGAACAGTAAATCAGAAATATATGCATTATTTGTTGCTAGCAGGCCAATGTCCATCCAATTCCTGAAAAGCAAGGCCTCAGCACACATAATGGTTGCTGGGGAAAATGAAAGCCATAACCAAAACTCCCGTCCTCCTTCTCCTTTCCCTGAGCTTTTATTGCAGAGCATAATGGCATATTGTAGGAAATGTCCCTTGGGTCACTTTGGGTCCACTGTCCCAACTGTGTCCCTTTCGTGTCACACCTCTGGCCTCCTTGCTGAGAGGGGCAGAGTAGTGAAAAGAAAACCATGATGCTGTGAAAGTCAGAACACTGGTGTGTTGATAATGCTGGTTAATCACAAGGCCAAGAATCACTGTGGTATGGGCTGTACAGGATTAACTCCATCCCAGCCAGGCCCAGTACCAGGGAAGGCAGCATCTATTCAAAGGAAGAGGTTGCTTTCTCTCTCCCTGTAGTAAAGTTATTTGTGTGAAAAAATAGCAAGGTATATAGCTTATGAATATAATGTCTGCCTAAAACTCTGCATCTTTCTTGCTTAAGATACTTTACACTAAGAAAAGGGAACAGTACAAACCTATATGCACTTATTAAAAAAATAAGAAATTGATGGATTGTCTTGAGCTCTGTGACTGTGCCACCATTAAGGAACTTACATACATTTTCAGCAATGCTGTTTTTCACTTTTTACATCAAAATCAATGTTAGTTGTTAATGTTTAATTAGTGTATTTTATAAACATACATTTCACATTCTGAATTGCCTTCAGGTAATTTCATTTGTGATTATGTCTAATACAATATTGATTTGTATAGAATTTCTCAAAAATAACAGATGAAGGTTAAAAAGAAAAAAAGGAGCAATTTATTAATAAATGTTTTCCTTAAACTAGCCCACTGAGGAATTTCTGACTTTCTATTAACACTAAAAGCAAAGGAGGAAATCGGAGAAAATAATAGCTCAAGTGCTGTTCTTTTGTGCATAAAGTTTTGTTTTTATTTCAACATCCACTTTATGGTAGAATGAATTTAGCTTGGTTTGCAGGAGCAGGAGAGGTCAAGGATGTATATAGCTTTGACTTAGAATTGTTTCTGAGCTAACTGCACTTAAGTCCTGGCAGGAGGTTGCCATGCATGACTTCTGTTGATGCACAGTCACTTCTCATTCTTGTGGATATATTTTGTTCTCAAAAATGAGGCTAAGTCAGATTTTTTAGAAAGACCTGTAAAAAAAAGTTGTCATCTTGGTGATGTAAAGGCCATAATGCAGAGAATAGACTTTTAGATTGTTGTTAGCCCCTCTCAGTTCCCAAGAACACATTTTCCCATATCACTAAACCATTGTGTAGTTTCAGCAGTGAGTTTTGCCTGATTTTGTAGAATCAGAATCTATATCTTGTGCAATATTGTTGACTTCATTTCTCTCCTGATTTTTCTTATTTGCTGAATTTATCTCTGCTGCAGTTTTCTGTCTCTCTGTGAAAAGGATGTAATTTAAGGCAATCCTGCCTCTATCCAGACTGTTGCATGCAAACCAACTTATAAGAAACCTAAAACAAGTGTCTTACTGTGCTAATAACAGTCCTTGCTGGGTTCTAAAGCTACTAGTGCAATGGTTATCCAAGATCAATGTGCTAACTTTGTAGTAGTAGTGCAATTGATTCCCTGAGATGATGATGAAAACTAATACTAAAGCTATGCAAATTATGGAACATAAAGGACACATTTCAGATGGCCATGCCTAACTGAGCCCTTGTTATTTGGGCAAAGACTTGATTTGCATACTTGAATATATTTTGCACTTTATTTGATCACTAACTAATCAGTACATACAGATGGCGATCAGATTTCTGATCTGAATACACAAATTGTACCTTGTGAATTCAGTCAAGGGCTGTGAAGCTGCAGATGGGGAGCTCTACTCAGTTGGAGTGAAAAGTTATTAATACATCTCCTATGATTATGAAAGTGGAGGAAACAGGATTTTTTTCATTAGTACTTTGAAAGGATTTGCTAATTTATTTCTATGTGGAAGATAGTTGAGAAAGTAAAAATTGGCTGTGGTCTGACTCCAACTCTGCTTCCCAATTTTTATTTTTAAACTTTATCTGCAAGAGTGCTATAAGTCTTATCACTTACTGAGGAGCAAATGAATGGAATGAATACTTTCAGAGTACTTTCAAAGGTCTCCCATTTCTGTCTTTCACCTTCTTTAGGAAAAGGAAGAATTTCTGTGGTTGCTATGTGAAGCTGCCAATATGGGCTTGCATATTCCAGAGAAGATCACTGAGATTATAACCCTGTAATTGATTTTTGCTTCCTGTAAGTTTGCTGTAAATTTTGTGAGCATTTAAAGGATCCATAGCAACGAATCTGAAATTTGAAGATTCCACCTGCTGTTTTCCTGTCTTTCTCCTTATTTTTAATTCTGTATTAATAGTTGGACTGGTAAATTGCAACTGAAAGATGTCCCTGCCCACAGCAAAGGAATTGGTGTTCGATTGTCTTTAGAGTGTTTCCAACTTAAGACAGTGACATATTAGAATATCAAGCAACTTTTATATGATCTTAAGATTTATATATTCTCTTGTAAAACGTTATATTTTTGTTTTGTATTTCAACAGCCTTTGAAAGATACATGACCCCACTTTACTTATCAGTCATGCAAGCAACATTTTTTAAAAGGTTGGTAAATGGTGAGCTTAAGTACATTGTGACTTGTAGAGCTACTTTTTTTTTTTTCCCAATCTTGTTGTTCAGTGGTCCATAGTCATTTCAGCCTTGAAAGTTATTTTTTTCCATGAATGTTGTCAGCTATAAAACTCAAGAAATTGACCTACAAGCCGACTTCTCCCTGAAAACAAACTTAAGAACCCTGTTCTTTCAAGGAACTTGACTTCTAACTGGTTTGACCTTTGATTGACTCCCCAGCCTGCTTTGCACAGGATTGAAATTTCTGTGATGGTAACATCATTAAGAATGCAATTTCCTTTCCCTCTGAAATAATAGCTGCATTGGCAAAAGCCATCCTGTGAGCATACTCACATGTGCAAAAAGCTGCTGTTCAAGGGAAAACACTGGTGTTGCTCCTACAAGAGGGTGTTCATTTGATATGATGCAGTGATAAAATAACATGATCTCTGCATTAAGTGAATCTACTGGCCTGTCTCTTATGACTAGAAAGGTTTTAATCCAAGGTTGTAATCCTGGCCAGCATTTTAATACTTGTGTGTTTTACTGAAAGATGCAATTGATATGCAAGCTGTATTTTTGTTATCTTTTATATTGCAAGCCAAGCTGCTGCTGATTTTTAACTGGAGCTATTGTGTAGCTATTTCATTACTAGTTCAGTCAGCAGAAGCTTACAACAAAATTATTTTTAATGTAAAAATTATAAGATAAATGGGTTTTATGTTTTCTTATTTAATTTACATTCCTATTAGATGGAACAATCAAGTAGACTAAGGCAGCTTCTTAAAATAATGAGATTTTCTTTTATCAGAGTAGACATTTGTTTTAAATGAATCATTAATCATATAGTTAAAGCACTGATTAAGAATATTCTTTGATTTGCATTCCTTTATCTAAATTTGATTTAGGACAGAGGCTATTATAAAAGAAGTTGATAAACCTATTTATCATAAAAAATAGTACCTGTGGTATCTTGTATATCCTTTGCTTTTAATTGTCTGTGCTCTGTTTTACTTATTGGACCGAACCTTTCAAGCTCTGAGATAAATTGGTTTAATATTTTCCTTTTCAATAACTCAAGAACTATAAGATTGGCCAAATCCATTTGAAATACTCACTCTGCCTCTTCAGAGGTGTCAGTGAGTGCTCAGAACTCTGGCTTCTGGTGCTCTTGGCAGGCCTTCCCTGCCCCGTTAGCTTTGCTGTGGTGACCCCATTCTGCACAGCCCGGGAAGGGCAGCCCCGCTGTGCAGGGCCTGTGCAGGGCACTCAGTGTGCTCACAGCTGTGACCTCTGCCTTGGCTTTTGGGTGGGAGGAGGCAGCTGCTGCACCTGAACTTGCTGCTGCCTGGCAGCACAGCCCAGCAGGGCAAGGAGCTGCTTTTCCACACCTGGGGAGCAGAAGGCTTGATGTTCAGAGGTATGAAACTTAAAAGCTGTGGAATCACTCTAAAAATGAAACCTAGAAATAGAAAAAGTTACAGAAAACTGTCTGTTAGAAGATATATATGTAAAAAAAGACTAAGATATTAGCATAGATTTTTATGCTCTGTGGTTGGAAATAATTTTTGTCATTCAAGCTGAAGCATGTAGGGAGATAAAGAAGTGCAGTGAGTGACAACTGCAGGAAAACAAGCTTGATGTGAGTGTCCTGTAATGGGCTGTGACTGGTCACTGTTTCTACTCTGTCCACCTCTCATCTTTCTTTAATTGCAGGTAGTGTACTGTTTGCATTTTCAGGATCAAGGGTTCTATTTCTGTACAAATGTGTATGACTTTCCATGTTTGCCCTTTTTCTTTCTCACTTGTTTGCTTGCATTGTCTTTTTCTCTTTGCTTCAAGAAATAAAAAGTGTAATAATAAGTGTAATAATACTCTATACTCTAATCCCTCTCTAGCCTTAAGCCACCCAACCTTGTCTTACTCTGGCTCAAAGCCTCATGCCAATGCAACACTTCAGAAATGATTGGTTTGTTATTGCTGTGCTGAAACAGTTTATCTGCTTTAGAAGGAAAAAAAAAAAAAAAGGAAAAGAAAAAAATCCCACAAATGGTATCCACCATTTTTAAATTGCAGGAAAAATGTTTTAAAAATGAGGACTTGACCTTTTTTTATGTACTACTTTTCTGTGGTCACTTCTACACTCTCACTGGGAATTATTTCTGCCTACAGCTGTTTTGTAATAATGAAACAAATCTTTCTGTAACAGTATCTTTATACTTTCCTGTAAAATAGTTATGAGCAGTATTTTTGTACTTTCCTACATAAGCTAGATATGATTATGATGCATTGTGGATTTCTTCTAAGAGTGAGCTTTAGCAAAATATAGTTGTTTTTCAGATTTCAGGCAAGATAGAAAAGTTGGAAGCAGTGGTGGAAGCTTTTAAAATGTCACAGTGGGCATCTCAAATCTGGAAATGAGTTTGGAGGAAAAGGAAATAAAATCAGGAAAAAACAGCAGGCAACTGATACTAGTAGGTGTAAATCTTCATTGGGATAGGAGAAAAGAAACCTAAGGCAGCACAGGGAGAAAAGTAGAGATCTGAGGCTTCAGAGCATTTGGTGCCACTAAGCATGACTGTCTCAGCACCTGTGAATAACATTCTGATTTTGGGAGGAAGGGGTGGGGAAATGCTGGTTTAGAGCTAAATTCTGGCAACAGTTTTCTGCAGAATAATACATAAGGAAAGGATCAACAGTGGGATGAAAGACTAGACAGCTGGATCATTGATTTTTGATCCATAAAGAGAAGTTCCTAGACCAAACATGAAGAATGTAGGGGGACAAATGCCTTCCTGAGGATATAGATATAAGAACAAGAAATGTCCAATGAGCTGCCTGCAAAGCTGCTAATGTCTAGGTTTGAATTGTATAGGAAAGAGAAGGTGTCCTGCAGGACCTGTGGAGAAAGCATTATTCTGATGATTAAACACTGCCATAGTGGTCTCATTTGGAGTCTTAGAGGTTTCTACAGTCCTATCAAAACTATATTTTCTGATTTACTTCTTTTTCTAAGTAAATGTAAAAAAATCTCCTTTGACTGAGAAAAACTCAGAAATTTATATTAAAATGTGGGAGATATTCCCATTTCTTGGGAAGCAAGATTAAAAAGAGAAAAAAGATGATGATGTTGTTTTGTACACCTTACTAAATTGCTTCTAGTGTGTATATCCTCCTTCTTAAAATAAAATTAATAGAACAGAAATGGTTCAGTATTATGCTGGGCAGTGTCTTACACAGACCAATGTGACCATACTGATTATTCTAAAAATCATCCACAGTTCCTGATTTCGATTAGTGTACTTGCTGGTGGATGTGATTGCAGGGCACATTTGCATTTGTTTGGAGTTTTGGAGTTCAAACATCCTATCTGCAATCTGCAAATTGGAGAGGCTTAACATATCACTTGAATGTCATGTCTGTTTTAATTACTAAGTCTCCCCAATTTACTCTGAGGTTTTGAGATTATGGGACTATTTAGGATCTCTGTATTATCATTTTTCTTTTAAACTCTCTTACCCAGCTGTTCATGCAGAAATGCATGTGCATTTCAAGGTGATTTTTTTTTCTTTTGCTTAGCTTTGCTTTGTGGAACCCAGACTCTGAGATCTTTGGATAGATACAAAAAGCATCTTTGCTTCAATGGTAAAATGATATTTTATTCTGACCTGTCTCTGGATTAGTACATTTTCATTCTTCTTCTGGTGTGTTGAGAAGAAAAAAATAGTTTTATGGCAAAACATGCAATTAAGAGGTAAGCAATTGATTTTCATTATTTATTCCTTCAAATGAAAAATGTCCTCAGGATATTTTGTCATTAGGATCTTTGCATAGATCAGGACAACACAGACACCCATGAATAATACTTGATCTAATTGTGTATTTATTCATCATGTGAATAAATACAAAAGGCCTGTCTTCTTTTTTCTGGAAAATGAGATTTTTATCCTTAGGCCACTGTTTTCTCCTTTTTAATGATCATCCAATATACTAATATATAGGTACTTTATTAATCATCATTCTTTACTCTCCAGGAAAATAATCTCTGTGTGCAGTGGGCACAACATTCCTCAGTAAATGAACTAGATGTGCTATTGCTATTTTCTCCCATAAATCCAGACCTCCTGACATTTTATCTGCTGGAATAAACCTCAAATGAAATTTCCATTATCAAATCTGCACAGAAAAAAAGCCCAACCTTTGTCTGCCAATTTCTATTACAAACAGGCATGCTGAGAAGCCAGAAGGCTACAGTAGGAAAGTGCTGGTTTTCTATTCAGTGGCTGGTCTTCTGCAGTGGGAGTCCTGGATAATCATTCTAGTGTATAATTTTCTCTTCTTGATGGAAGTTCAGATGTCTGCTTTATTATCCATTAAAGTATATTAAGTGTAAAGTAATTCTGTATTGAAATAGAACAGTTCAAAGGTATTTGATGGGACAGCCACAGCAGTGTAGCTAAGAAATGAAATGGAAGTTGCATTGAAGGGGGAGGAATTGCACCCTTTAGTTCATATTCTAGCACAACAAGTGTCAGGCCTCTAATGCATCAAACTCCTTGTTTTCATGGTTCACAATTCACAGGGTCTCAAGAGCATTGGTTAGCTATTATCCCTTATTTGAACAGGATGAGTTTCAGTATCCTGAATTCTGGCATGTTGCTCTCTGTTGGCCCTAAGTCAAGCTGGAGATGTGACTCTGGTTAAGTCTGTGTGTCAGTGCTGGTTTATGGAGCTGGTGTGGAGGTCAGTGGAGGTTTGAAAATTTGACAGTGGTGGAGATTTGGTTGTTGTTGTCTTGGTTTTTTATCTTACTGCAGAGAAGCCTGGTTGACTTGTTAAACTGATGAAATAAACATTCAGAAAACACTGGTCATTCTATTATTCTTAGTAAATACGTTAATGCATCATAAATATGCCAAATTGTATTCTTTTTATTTAGGTAGCCATAGGAAAAATGAGATACTGTCTTAAAGGTGAAAATTAAAGGTGGTGCAACTATTCAGTTTGTAGTATGAGTGGTTCAGAGTTGCACAGCAGTTATATTCCTCATCTGCTAGGAACAGGAACACACATGCTCACTTCTTTTATGAACATAAGTATTTGGTTTCTCAGGCAGTCTCTTGGGAGATTAGACTTGGCCACAGCAGCAGCCTCAGAAAGTTGTCTTGATCTCCTTGCATCTGGTAAGTGTTAATATGGATCAGAATAAAGACTTGTTTACATAGTACATGTGTATTTGTATTTTACCTTAAAAATGAAAGCAGAGGTTACAGCAGTCCAACTATCTCCAGATTTTTCAAGCACGTGCTAGCCTGATTCCTCTCTGTAATGCATTTTCTTTACTCATTCATCTTTTTTTACCTGTCAGGAAGATCTAGTAGAGACAGTTGTACTCATTTTAAGGGCAAAGTTCACATAAAGTGTCAGCACAACGCTTAGAACTAGTTTGTAAACCATTCCAAAATATCACCTTTGCATTTTAAAATTATAATTATATGACTGTAAGTCTTCTGGCATATCTCTCAAGTCTGTTATCAGTGATGTGTTGTCTTCTTTGCAGCATGTCTGTACACAGGCATGTCTCCCATGTTCACCTTACCTGCCACTCTGGTCAGTCCTAGGAGTGCTTTTGTGCTCGCAGTACTCAGTGTTCCCACTGCTCTGACTCCACTGACAAGGGCCAGAGCAGATGGTGACTTCTGCATGTGACCTGTGTCTGTAACCCTTTTAATAGTAGGGCTAAATAGATTGAATGAATCTCCCTCGTGAGACTTCACCTGCATTCCTGTGTCCAGGTCTGGGGTCTTCAACACAGCAGCACCTGGACCTGTTAGAGAGTGTCCAGAGGAGAGCCGTGGAGATGGTCAGAGGTGTGGAGTACCCCTCCTTGAAGACAGCGTGAGAGACCTGGGGTTGTTCAGCTACAAGAAGGATTAGCTCTGGGGAGACCTTGAAGCAGTCTTGCAGTGCTTTGAGGGGACTTTAAAAAAGAAGAGATAGAGGACTTTGTGTGCAGGCAAATAGTGACAGGAAAAGGGGCAATGGTTTTAAAAGAAAGGAGGCAAGTTTAGTCAGATGTTAAGAAATTTTTTACCATGAGGGTAGCAAGATAGTGTAACAGATTGCCCAGAGAAGTTAGGGATGCCCTATCCCTGGAAGTGTTCAAGGCCCTGAATAACCTGATCTAGTGAGTTGCTCACAGCAGAGATTCAGAACTAGATGATCATTAAGGTGTCTTCCAACCTAAACATTTGTGATTCTACACTGTTTATTTGGGACTGTAATATCAATTATTTGGGAAAAGGTTCAGTGCTATTTGGGCATGCAAGACACACTATCTTGTTTGCAGTCCTAAAGCTCAAGTTCAGACATATTTCAATGTTTTATTTGTGAGAACTTGCAAACTCTGCACAGTAAACATGAGATTATTCATATGTAGAAAATTAATCTCAATACTTTCAATTAGACTTTAGACATATAGCTAAAGTGTCTCAATACTTCAATGGGTTGAGCATCATACAATCTTTCTAGTATTCAATGGTAAATCTGTCAAAAGAAAGTGTATTTTCCTGAAGATGTTTTGGAGGGTCACTGTTTTGTTATAGTGTTTAAGCATTGGCACAGACTTCACATAATATATGTTTTTAAGGTGTGTTTTATGACCTATTCACCTTACCTTAATATGAAGTCTCATTTGTAAAAATAAGGATTGAAAATCATGTGATTTGTTGTAAATAAACAGCAAATGTTATTGTTGTCCAGAGTACCATACAGAAGAAACTCTTGCACGTTTAACTCTCCACCCCACTTTCTACTCCTTCACTGGAATGCTGAAGTAGTGAATGGTAATTAGTTGATAGCTCCACCAGACATAAAGTGAAAACATATGCATCTAGTTTCAGTCACACAAGCTTTTATGAAATAAAAATGTTGCAGAAGTAATACAATGAGCAACATGCCTGGAGGTGTTGTTGATTATTCGAGATACATCCCCTGAATATCTGAAATAATTTAGAGACAAAGGATACCTCTATTTTTGTTGGTCTGGGTTTCTTTAAAACCAACATTGTAAAAGAAGAAGTAATAAAAATGTTGTTTGAATGAACAACAGTTATTTATAATTCCACAGGTTTCTTGAGGAAATACAGTAATTCCATGTGTGTTTTCATAAAGGTTTCTGTGATAAATTTTTATTCTTTAAAAATTTGTTAATTATTACTCAATTAGATCCCTTTGAATGCTAGTATTTAAATTTTGCAGCATTTATTGCCTTAATTTAGGATGTCATTCTGAGAGTACCACTCCCAGTTTTCAACTAATGAGTTTTGTTTCATTTCAGCAACTTTTAATTGTGATGTGGCATCAAGTATAAAATTTTGCTTTGGTTTTATTTTTAAATTTTTTTAAATAATCTTTACTAAGTATAGATATCTTTGCATGCTATTATTTGGTAGGAGAAAATGATTGTCAATATGAACACATTCTTCTTCTTTTTTAAAAAATATATTCTCTGCATATTGTATATATCTTATCCTGATATTTTTAGAGAAATATCTGCATAAAAAAATAGTATGTTCTCCTAGGGAGAACCACAGTTGTATAGATTTTTATGACAGGGAGGGAGAATCAAAAACTTCCTTGGCCATAAGGATTTCATCTGTGTTTCCACATTTGTTGAAATTGTAATGCACTGTATATTTTATAAGGTGTAGGAGTTTTTATTGCTTTATTGCAGTGAATGTGTACCAACTTTACTAATTGAATATATTTTATAATAAATAATTGTTTATTTTTCCCATTTTCCAAATTATTACTTGCATTGTACAATAATAGTTTCTTACTGTTTTCTAATGGTTTATTACCATTTTGCATTATATGTTGTGGTAGAGGTTTTTTTCTTCAAAGATGTGTTGGCATATTTCATGTTTTACTCTGTTATTTCATTGAGACTGACTCACTAATTCATCCTTTTTGTGTTGTGCCCTCTTATACTTCTGCTGGTGTCAACAACAGTATCTTTATTTTACCTTACTTGGTATAAGTTTGCTATAATTTGGTGTAATTTGCAGTGCGAGAGCTATTTTGTCAAAAATTTTTGAAGACTAATGTGCAAGAGAAAATAGTATGGGGCAATTCAGGTATCACTTGGTAGAAGTTCACCCTG
>VWYP01010235.1:0-10971 GCA_013400435.1 Pycnonotus jocosus
GGTGCAGAGTGATCAGCTCCTTGGTGGACTCTCAGGTGCAGAATGATTTGTTCTTTGTGGGGCTGCCTGAGCAGCAGAGCCACATTTGACATCCCGGGCAATGAGACAGGGTCTTTCCAATCTCTGGGAGAGCTTCCTTATTCCATGAGGTCCAGGGGGAAAAGCAGCCAAATGGGCTTGGGGAGCAGGATTATATAGGGTAGCCAGGGGTGGGTTTTCACGATTTGGCCAATGGGGAAAGGAATTAGGAAAGGGACCAATCAGGGAAAGGATCCAAAAAGAACCAATAAGGAGGGGTAAAATCCAGGAACAAAGGGAATAACCAATGTGGTATGAACCATTAACACAGAATTGCAAAGGCTGATGTGTTGTAATATTTTTTCTCCTCTTGAGCCACAAGGAAAATTCTCGAAGGGACTTCCTAAAGGAGACTCCCTGTGAACTGCGGCAGCCTAGGGACTGCACGTGGGTTGAAGCACTTTTGCTCTACCATGAGCTATAAGGAAATCTCTCAAGGGGACTTCCCAAAGGGGACCTAGTGCTAATGAAGGACCTAGGGCTATGCACTGCCCATTCTCCAAGGGAGTGAATTGGTGCATGGTCTGGGGGTCACCACCGTAAGAAGCAAAAAATAACAGAGGAAATGACTAAGATGAAGGGAATCAAAGAGGTGCTGTGCTACTGGGAAAGGTAATACATACGCTATTTTGGTAAAGAAAGACTTAATCCTAGGAAGCCCTCTACCTGCCTTTCCTTTTAGTACAAATCTATATTAATTTTGTATGTTGGATCCATGGTCCCTTTTTCCATCCTATCTTTTACAGAACTCCTAAGATGATTCTGGAAAAGTGTATGCAAATCCAGGGTGATATGTAGCTGCAAACAAATCTGTCTTTCAGAAGTGTAGTTTTCAAGCATTCATTCTGTCAAATTTCTGCCTCTCGACTCTGGAGGTATCCACAAGGAATGCAAGAAATTGCTTTAATTATCATAAGCTAGTGCTGTTTTACAAACAATATTTCTTCAATAGCAATAATCTAATTCTGAAGATTACAGATATAATTTCCAAGCTTGGTCAGTGAGGGAAATTATTTGACAGTTTTTCCAGGCTGTTTACCGGAGAAGCTACAGGGTTGTCTGATTTTTCAGTATCTTGTATCTCTGATTGTTGTTGTTTACATTGTTGTTTACATGCCTTGTTTCTCCATTATGAATACTACCTCTGCTCACCAACTAGAACCTTAGATAAATTGCTTGACCAAAGGTTCATATGGGTATAGAAGAGCCAGAAATATGTGCCACGTATCATGAATTGCAAAGTCTGACACTGCATATTAATTCCGTTTGTTTCGTGCTGTTGCATATAGCCTTACAACCATTCTAATTTCAAGTATCTTTGGATTTGTTTATCTCATGTCTACCCTGCTATTTGGAAGACTACCTGCCATTTTGAACAAGGATGTTATAATGATCTTGCTATTAGCCAAGTAATTTCCTCTCAGACATAAATTCCAATGCTGCATATTACCCGCTTTGTTCCAGCACTCTGGAAATGGTTTATAGACAATAGTGATTTTGTAGCCCTCTAGTCCAAGAATAAATTAATGTGTAATCTGCACAATGTCAGCACAGGAGTTGGCAGGCTTAGTAGATTCTGCTGCATTTCAGCCATTTTCTGGCTACGGTAGTACATAGGAGGTCCAATTAAGGGATTTTTTAAATGTGTACAAATAATTACACTAGCAGCTCCCTTTTCCATCATCCTGAGTATTTCACTCTTCCAATCTTTCTAAAGATCCAACTTTTTCTTAATTTTTGTGCAATCATTTGTGTAACAGCCTGAAAGATCTATGGTCCAAATCAAGAAGCTGCTAGCAAAGAGCTTTGCCATCAACAATTAGATACACTTGAAGAATAGCTTGAAATTTATAAGCAACTCTAGCATGCTAATAGAACACATTTTTTTCTGGACACTGATCAGATATCTGTGTTTGGTACAAGCTCTCAGCTAGTGGACAAATATTACACACATTTATAAAAAAATATGTAAAAATTGAAGATATAAACATTAAGATCCGACAAACAAACAAATAAACTCAATGAAGTTAATGATGTCTGTCATGTAACTTGTACACGTAGGAAAGAATATGGAATTCTGGGACAAAATTGCATTTGTTCCTCTCCCTGTCATCTATTTATTTAGCGAGTTCTGAAGATAAACTGTTCATGTCTAATTATAACATTTGTCATAGCTACCTCCAAAGATTTCATGTTGTTAAACTGCCATTTCATCTTTGTATCAAAATCTAAAGCAAACCCAAATAGCAAATGAAGATAAATAAACTGATTAAGTCACAGACACTCCTAGAAGGTATGTAAACAGTCAACACATAATTTTCAAGGTCTCATAACAGCCCCTGCCCAGAGGCTGCAAACCTCGGTGGAATTTATTTTGTAACTATAGATTAGAAACTCTGAAAACACTTGACAGTATTTAATGTGAACAAATATTTGACCAGCAAATTAGGCCTATGGAAACTGAAGCCTTATGCAGAATCTGGAAATAAGGAGCCTTAATAAGGACTGTTTTGCAGAGCTGGCTAATGAGGACAAGTATGAGAGTTCTTCTAAGAGTAAGACTGATGCACAGGGTACCCCAAAGAAAGAAAGAAAAGAAAGTCATAACAGCCCTGTCTCAAGGCATAGGCCTCAGACACCTGTTTGTAAGTGCCTGGAGATGTGGTACCTGCTGTGTTTCAGACTCAAATCCACTGACAGTGATTTTAGGTTCAGTGTGCATGATCCAGTACGATGCACTGTATTTCATACAGGAAGCAAATCTAAAATTTTGTACATGCATATATGAATATGCAGATTATTTCTTCTACTAAATATTCAGACAGATGAATGAGAATATTCTCACTGAGGTTCTATTAAAAAAAGAAAAAAGCTGCAGTCTGCAGTGTTTGCATAGATTGCCTTGATACCAAATGTGTCAGATGGCTGAATGCAATTCAACTTGAATAGATTTAGGAGTTTTTTTAAAGGGTCACTTGGAACATTTTATATTCTATTGCTTCTTAAAAATTGGATTGCTTTCTATCTATATTACTTAATTTCTTATTTTTAAATATACTTAAGTATTTTTATGTAATTAAAATGTGAAACAGTAGAGTAGGTATAAGTCAACCTAGAACATTATCTTGTCCTTCTGTGTAGGGTACTTTCATGTTGTATTGTTCTTATTTTCATGAAATTTATCCTATGTCCTTCTTTGACAATATATGTGTGGCATTAAGTGAAGATCTATACTTGAAAAATAAAACAAGTTCTTGCTAAACAATTAGGAAGCATTATGTGATCACTAGTTCCCTAGAGGGTTCTATCCAGCACACTGTCAGGGTTTCCATGGAAACAAGAACATTATTAAAGACTCCAAAAAGTCCTGTCTTTCTCTGGTTTGTCCTCTTTCCTCTTTTTTAGGTAGTTTGTGTTGTGCATAAGCATTTCATTTCAAATAGTGCAATAAATGAAAGGATTTAATCCCCTCATTAAATGGAATATATTCCTTTCTATAATAAGCTCTGAAATTCTGTGGATCTTGAGCTGCTGTCCTAATTTTAGGCAGTTTTACATTAAGAGGATATGACTATTCATTTACTGAGAGTGAATGAGAAATGTGACCTAGACTGCTATTTTTCTGTCATGCTTATTTTTTCTAGTAGCTTTAAGAAAAAAGAAAAAAAAGAAAAGCAAGAAGAATGTGGTATGGGCATGTGACTTACATCAGCCTACTAACTTGCTTCCTCCATATATGAATTTCCATAATTCTTAAAGAATACCAACACTCAGAGTGTAGGGCTTCTTTCTTGGACTGAAATATTTGCATTTGAACATTTCTGCTGGGTTCTGAACTGTGTACGCAATTGAGATGTTCGCTGACAACTGCAGAGAAATCGTACTTGAAAAAATACAATGTTTAGTGGAGAAAACATTTTAATGAAAAATTCATTCAACAGGAGAGGAGTAAATACATTGTTAAATCTATCTTTGTAATGGAAATGAAACTGTGTTATCTTGCTAATAGAAATATCATGTTCTGTTCTAGAATCTTTAAAAACAGAGCTTAAGACTGGTTTGTTTGGTTTTTTTTTTTTTTCATTTCTCAAATGTCCCTTTCCTCTCATGATAATTCATTTTCATATTATATGACTAATTCACATTAAAATCATATAACATTTTTAATTCATTTTATGGCAGTTCTCAAAAATTTTAGTATTTAGGAATACTGTTAAATAATCAAAGAGTTAAACAGCCTCTGGTACTGTCAACTGAAGTGAAGTTACAAAGCAGAATGGTGTTTAGTTGGATTTGGAATAGACAGGATGAGAGGGATTCCTCCAAGCATCTTCAATATAGAAGTCTACATGTTCACTACATTTCTATATTTTTAAGGCCACAACAGAGAATAAAACACTTATGGTCCACCTTATGTTCACTGCTAAAAGAAATCATATATTTGTGATACTGTGTAGGTTGGAAGGGGCCTCAGGAGGCCTTCTGTCCACAGCAAGGTCAACTACTGTAATTTGCTTGGGAGCGTGTCTACTTTCTGTATCTTCAAAGATGGAGATAATGTTTCTAGAGACTCTCTGGGGCCCTGTTCCAGTGTCTGACTTCAATAACGGAAAATTTATTTTTCCTAACATTGAATCTAAATTTTGCATGTTTCAGTTTATGCTCATTCTCTCTTGCCCTTTTGCTATTTACCTTTTAGAAGAAACTAGCTCCATGTTCTCAGTACCTTCCCATTAGGTAGTTGACGACAATACTAAGGTGCCCCATAATTCTTCTTTTCTCCAACCTGAACATAATTTTTTCAGCTTCTCCTCTAGTCATATGCTTCAGCTCCCAAATCCCACTGTGGCAGTCTTCAGCTTGACTCAGTCCAGTGTGCCTTTGTCTTTCCTGTTGTGATGGGCTGACCTTGGCTGGATGCCAGGTGCTCACCAAGCTGCTCTATCCGGCTCCCTTCTCAGCTGGGCAGGTGAGAGGAAATCTAACAAAAAGCTTATGCATCCAGATAAGAACAAGGAGAAATCACTCAGGATTACTGTGAGTGTCAAAACAGACTCAACTTGGGGCACCAATGAAATCTGAGTAGGATAATGAGAAATAAAATCAAATATTAAAACACCTTCTCTCCACCTGTCCCTTCTTCCTGGGCCTAACTTTACTCATGATTTTCTCTACTTCCTCCACCAAAACAGTGCAGGGATGACACAGAATGGGAGTTGATTCCAGTTCATCACATGTTGTCTCTGCCATTCCATCCTCCTCATGGGCAGGACTACTCAGACGCTTCCTCTGCTCCAGGATGAGGACCCTTCCATAGGAGAGAGTCCTCAAGAAACTTCTCCAGACTGAGTCATTCACACAGGCTGAAGTTCTTCATGCACTGCTCCACCACAGGTCTCTTCCACGGGGTGAAGTTCTTAGGAGCAGGCTGCTCCAGTGTGGGATATCCCATGGGGTCACAAGTCCTAACAGCAAATCTGCTCCAGTGTGGTCTTCTCTCTCTTAGTGGGGCCACAGGTTTTGCCAGAAGCCTACTTCAGTACAGGGTTCCCATGTGGCCAAGTCTCCTTCAGGTGCATCCACCTGCTCCAGTATGAGGTTCTCCAGAGGCTGCAGGTAAATATCTGCTCCATTATGGATCTCCACGAGATCCAGCCTGCCTGATCATGATCTTCACCACAGATTGCAGGGGAGCTCTGCTGTGGTGTCTGAAGCACTTTCTCCCCCTCTTTTTTTTCACTGACCTTGGTGTGTGCAGGGTCACTTCCCTCACACTCTCATGCCTCTCTCCAGCTAAAATTGCAGTTTTTATGCCTTTCTTGAATACATTATCCCAAAAGTGCTATCACTGTCACTGATGGGCTCATTCTTGACCAGCTGTGGGTCTGTCTTGGAGCCAGCAGGCATTGGCTCTGTCACATATAGGGAAGCTTTCAGGCGCTTCTCACAGAAGACACCCCTGTAGCCCACCTTGTTCTAAAACCTTGTCATTCAGACCCTTTTACACTCATACTGGACTTTTGATAGGATGTATTGTAAAAGTGTCTATTTCTCATAAATGATTATGAAAGAGCCTAAGATGACTAGCTCAAATACAAAAGTCTAGGGTGTATGTCTATGAAAAGTTAGGTGAGATTTCCAGTTCCATATGTTAAGTGGATCCTGCAAATGCAAAGTGAAAGAAATTGCTGGAAAAACCTATCCTGAAGTACCAGATTATGAATAAGAAGAAATATGAGAGAAGACAAGATACAGCAGGCAAGAAGATTCTGAGAAATGGAACAGACAATTTTGAAACTGTTAATGAGAAAATAAAAAATCACTACAATTCAAAGATGAGACAGAAGATAAAAAAATAAGTAAGAAAAATACAGTGATTATAGGGTGTTGTTAAAGGACCAAATGAGAAGGTCAAAGCTGGGGGAATGGAGAGGGTGCACAAAGGGATATAAATATATACAATTAGAAACAAATTTTTCCAAGGCAACAACAATTGTATGTTTCCTTGAATACATACAAATCTGTTTTGGGAAAAAAAACCTCAAACTTTTGAATATGCACCAGTCTGCTATTTTATTTTCTCTTTTTTCTTTCCTTGTTAAACAACATATGATCATATTTATTATATTTAGAGGTTGCTGCTCTTCATTTATCAATAGTCACTGTACTGTGTTCTGCCAAAAATGGTACATGTCCCTTTGGTGAATTGAGATACAGATTCTACTGTGTCAGGAATACACACATGAACATTATCTTGACCACAAATTAAAAGACTGAATTGCATCAAAGAGGCAAGGGAAAAAAACCCCCATTCATTATAACAGCATTTTCTCAAAAAAGAAACTAAAAAAAATTTCAAAAATATAAACTTTGTAAATCTGCTGCATTTTTTAATCAATATTATATATTTGCTAAATATCTGACAAGTCTTATACATTTTTCATATGTGTACTTCAAATAATATTCATAAAGATATTAGTACTGAGTATATTATTCATACATATTATAAAACTACATTCATTACTAAGGTACATAAATATATATTTATATAAACAGTAAAATGAAGTGACCTGCTATATGCACCTATGGTCTCCTAGAAGGAGACTACTAAAAGAAAGCTAGAGAGAAACTTTCCACAAGGGAGTGTGGTGGTAGGACGATAGGGGATGGCATTAAGCTGTAGGAGCGTAGGCTTAGATGAGATATTGGGAAGAAATTCTTTACTGTGAGGGTGGTGAGGCACTGGCACAGGTTGCCCAGAGAAGCTGGGGATGTCCCATCCCTGTGAGGGTACAAGCCCAGGCTGGATGGGACCCTGAGTAACCTGGTCTAGTGGGAGGTGTCCCTGCTCATGGCAGGGCAGTTGGAACTAGATTATCTTAAAGATCTCTTAAAACCAAACCACTCTATGATTCTTGGATTGATCCTCATTTAGCTGAGGCTGTTGTAGATGCAGAGAAATATAATCACTTGTAGAAACAACTCCGGTTTAGAATATATGAAAAAAGTAATTAATAGAGTCACAAGTGTCAGGTTTTTTTCAACATTTAAAATCTAAAGTAAGAAAATTAGTTAACTTCAGACTCTTATCTAGTCCTTCAAAAACAAGCGAAGAAAAAAAACAGGTGAAAATCTTTATTTTTTGTAGGGGTCAGCTGTAACAAAAATATTGGCTTTTAGTTCTTTCCCTTCTGTGAATTTTCATTGTCTAATAGCATGATTGTATTTACTCTCCAGTGTGTGAACTCTGCAATGGGATTAGTAATTTACATCTATCTAGTTGCCTATTTAATGAAAATTTTAGCAGTGTTTTTCAGAATGTGTCACTACTGCTAGATTTGCTAAAAGCTCAGCTATAGATTCAGGAGGTGCTGGAGAAGGAAGAAGACAAACTGAAATTATTAATGATTGTATAGTCAATTCAGCATCAAATTTCAACAATGCAGTTTGGGACTTCTTTTGCATTTTGCTATACAAGTAATCATATGCACTGTGTTCTCCTAGCATAATGTTTAATTTATATGAGGATAATTTATGCTGTTGTTGAATTATTTAACTTTCAGGTAGTCTATACTATAATGTAAAGAATGTGTTTTTCTTTGATTCTAACTGTTACACTGTCATCATGATGAAAATAGCATGTTATGCATTTTATTACTGTATTATTACATTGTGTGCTTTGAGAATTGTCACTTGATGCAAATACTTTGGCAGCCAATTAATTGTATGAGGTTCCTCAGCCAATTTGTATTTTCTTGCTGATTTTCTTTGCTGTTCCTTCACTGAAGGTGCCTGGTCTCATAAACAGAATTTGCATTGTGTCAGCATGACATTAAAAGCCAACTCATTTTAGAATTAATCTTTTAAAAATTTTTTGATGGAAATTTAGTCTGTTGAACTCAGGTTTTTTCCTCATGTATCTCTAGATACCTTCCTTTACTGAGTAAAAACATTGCTTTAGTAAATTGTGTGTAATGCCATTGGTCCAGATGGAATTGCAAATCTATCCATGAGTACACATACCATCGCACCATCTTCATAAACAGTGTGATCTACCAGGTATTGGATGACAAGTGTTACAAGTGAATGTATATAAATACATCCACATGCATTTATCAAGTTGTTGGGTCTTGAAAACATATCCTTGACAGCCATTCTCATATAATGGGCAGGACAGTAGTTAGTAGTTATTGGTGCTTGTCTTACCTTGAAAGTTTTTACATGGATTTCTACTATGAGCAGCTACAAAGATCCTTGTCTCTTTGGTGAATTATTCATATACTTCTCAAAGGCCCTTTTGTGTTGTGTCTCTCTGTGGTGATACAACATCAAAAAAATGCTTAGGTACTATTGGTTATGCTCATTGGCTACACAGTTCCAGTGCATTTGTTTTGGGGGTCAAGGTAAGCAGATATTAATTATATCTTGATTAATGCACTTTAATTTATGCATGTAATAGGCCTCAGCTCAAGCTACAGGAGTCAGAATATGAAGTTGGTTATATTGAGAAAAGATGTTCAAACCGATTCCCTTTTGACATTTATTTTATCTAGGCACTTTGAAAGCATGATTTCATTACAATATGATATTTCATTTTCAACATGCTACCAATAAATATTTATCACAAATAATAACATGATACTGATTTTAATTGCCTGTATCAGGAGAGCAGTTTGACAGCAACCATATGTATTCAGCTTTCTTAAATAACCTAGAAAGGTTTTAAACTTAATAAGATAGAGTGTACTTCACAAGAATTTATAAACCAAAATACTTCCATGTCTTGTATTTTGAAGATGTCTTTGCCAGTGGTAGAGGGGTTCCAACTAGAAGATGATTAAGGCCCCTTCCAACCAAAACAATTACTTGATTCTATATCCTATTAGAGGGCTAATAGGGGAATAAAGGATGATTATGGCAATAAAGAGAACCTTTTTCAGGATTCAGAATTCTGATTTCTACTACAAGGTCTGTCATCAGGTATCCTAGAGTTTTAACTGCGAGATTGCTGCCTCTTTAAATACCTGCTCTTCAACTCAGCTCTGTTTTCATTTTGGAAGTGTCTGTAACAGTTGTAGTCATCCAGAGTACTGTGACTCTTAATATCAACAAATGTATTGCAACATCTTTATTTGAAAACAGCACTAGAAAGATCTATGGGTTGGTTTTTTAAATTTATGATTATTTCAGTTCTGCTATCATTGCTTTTTCACAAGGTCATTATTACAAGATTTGGCATATGCTTAAGTCCTGGCAATTGAATCTTTGAAATTTTCAATAGCTGAGAGCAAGCTAATGAAAATAAAAGATGAACATTTGGACCATGATTCCAAACACTTTTTAAATCTGAAGTAGTAAAATGAACACCAACCTGAAATTTTAAGTTGACTATTAGACATGCATTGTGATTTTCCAGGAAGAAAATCTATAATGACTTCTGACACACATCTTTAATGCTTTGGGTTTCTGTCATAGACCAGAATGGCTCCAAAGATGCCATGATGACTTGTTGACTCAGTGATGTGTGAAATAAGAAGGAGGTATATTGTAGGCCTCAGTGGCTCTAAAGGCAAGGCTTTTTAAAAAAACTGATCTGTAAAACTTTTTTGATTAATGTTGAAGAGACAAAAAGCACAGATATTAAAAAATATGGATGTGGGTGTGGATGTATTCACTGTGAAATTTGTCATGGGGGGAAAGGAGTACCAAAAAATGCACTTGCCAGAGCTCAGTCTTTTAAGTAGAAGATCAGAGGAAATAGATGTGTCAGGGTAAAGTTTTACCTTACTCACACTGATGTATACAGTGATCACCAGTCCAGAGTGGATGCTGGTTACATCCACAGAAGTCAATACTCATTCCAGCCACTCTCAGTGCAGGTGTTCATGCAGTGGCTGGGCTTCAACACACAGCAGTTCCACTGTGGGCACTTTGCTTCTATGTGATTTCATATGGCTGTATTAAAACATTTCCAGCATATCTCTACAGACAAGGGTCTTTGTAGGGAATTAGATCAGTTCACACAATGACTCACATTATGCACCTTTCCACTGTGTTCTGGTATTGTTCTGACAGTCGTTGATCTGTGGCTAGTGTCAAGACTTGTGACACTCAATTTGTGTTTACAGTATTCTGGTTTCCATGGCTTTCCACAGTCTGCACTGCACTCAGTTCTTGACCTAGGAGAATCACAGAAACAGACAGTATCTGAGGCTAGAAGGCACCTCTGAACTAATCTAGTTCAAGTTCCCCCACTGAGAGCAAGGCCACCTGGAGTGGGGTGATCAGAGCCATGTCTAGTTGAATTTTGAGTATCTGCAGAGACACCCCACAGCCTCCCTGAACAACCTGTTTGAATGTTCAATCAACCTCACAGGGAGAAAAAAAAAAAAA
>VWYP01010238.1:0-17095 GCA_013400435.1 Pycnonotus jocosus
TGTCCCAGCTGAAACCAGGACACATTCCTCAAGAAAACTTTTTCCCCCTGCCTAGCTGATAAAAAACTTGCTTTCACTTTGCTCTGAGGGCTTTCAAAGATGTAATCTCTGAAATAATGTGTGCATAAACCACTGTTTTTTAAAACTTTATTCAGAATATTCATGGTACCTTCACATTTAGAAATAAATTTAAATATTATTTTTGGCATAGCTCTAGTGAGATACTCTACAGGACATACGTCTAGAGTTGCATTGATGTCTTATGATAAGATTGTAGTGTATTGTATAACTTCATTTATTTTAATCAATTTATAACAATTCAAAAGCTATGATGTAGAGAGCAGCCTCAAATCCATGGTTGTAGGCTGGTATTGAAAAAGGATAGTACTGCTGGACTAATTATACTCAGTAATTTTTGGGTTTTTTTCTGTTAGGCTCAGAAGTGGTACAGAGAACTTGGTTTTGCTGAAACAAGGCATGAAGAAACCAAAACTCGTTTGATGCAGGCTCTTTCAGAATTAGACCGCCTTAAGCAAGAAGTTGGGGGCAAAATTCAGGGAAAGCAGCACTGCAAATCAATGGTATGTATGTAAATGGAATGGAGAAAAGCTTGTTCCTTGGGAGGGAGTGTTCTGGCTGCAGAAACATACATTATTGGTATTGGGAATGGATTTGAAGAAAGTGTAGAGCCTCTCCAGCCACTGGAATCTTAAAGAGGAGCAGATGTTATGCAAGGTAAACCATCTGTCTGCAAAACAATCCAGAGTCTGGGCTCTGCATGGGCAATACAAACACTTCCCCTTTTTGTTTAGGCAGGCTCTTGTTTTGCTCTCTTTAGCCAAAGTCATTTTCACGTGGCCTTAAAAGGTCTTGGAGGACTCTGCAGTGTTTCCAATATTTGGCCTTTTTGCCCTGATTTCATGCCTTGTAGCTCTGATTGCTGGATTTGGGCAGGCAAAATGACACTGTGGACAGATGGTGTGGATTAAAGTCAAAGTCTTTAATGGATGCATGTGGCCCAAATATGTGTCCCCAAAATCCAGGAAATCTTTCTGTCACATGGAGGAAGTCTCATTGGAATGTGTTTACACCATAGAAATTCTGGTTTTGCTGTAAATTAAAACTTTTTAATTTTTCGAATGGTTCTCTGTCTAGATATAGGTTTATGTTTTCCACTTAAATAAAGTGTTTAATGGAAAGATTTTTAATTACTGAATAATCTTCTGGAAGCAGCTTTTATAAAGACTTTTCAGCTAACCCTGAAATTATTTTTGCCCTCCTTTACTGGTAAGCTGCAAAGAAGAAATACACAGCTGGAAAAGCACATTTGTAGCAGTCTACAAATATTTGCAACTTTACTATGAACAGATTGGATTGATACGGCTTTAGAAGAAAATAGAAACAAATTCTGGTAAATATCAGGATTCTGAGATCAGTTCAGTTGACTAGATGTCATTTTACCCCAGTTAAAGGCCTTAGGGCATCCTGGCTGAGGGTGTGGGTAGCCACCTGGAAATCCTAGGCAGTTATTTCATGTTGGCTTGTACACCCTACGTGGCATTCTGGGCTGGTGTTTAGACAGCTGAATTCTGACTGTTAAAAGAAAAAGAAGTACAGATTTTTCATATTATTGTGATGTATTGGCATGTAGCATCCTAATAGAATCTATTTCAAGCAAGAAAAAACTCCCAAATTGTTTGAAAATAAAAAGAAATGTGTCACATGTTTTGTTTAAGCTAGCAGTTAAGATTTTGGGTGCATTTTTGGGAAATGGGGCTTTAATCCTTTGTTTAGGGACAGTCTGGGGCAATTATTGTTTATTATGTTGGTCAGTGAAGTAAGACATTAATTATTCCTGTGACTCACAAGGGAATAAAATTCACAGACTTTGACAGAATATTTTTACACTGGGAAAAGTGCAGGTCAGCCTTCCTCTGAAAAACCTTGCCACTTTTAAATCCCTCCAACAGTTTATGTTTTCAAATTAGTGTTTATTGATCAGTAGTATATATTTATGCAGTACTGTGGTGCTGTTTGATTTAGGTCTAACTTCTTCATGCAATTCTAGACTTGATGTCAAATTTTTGAATACAGATGTCCCATTCCAGGGTCAAAAATGCGGTCCATGTCCATCACAGAACTAGGTTTAACCTTCAGTTGAACTATTTGATGGCAGAACTAATTATCTGAATAACTCAAGTCCATTATGTTTTAACCAAATAATATTGATTTTATTGGCACAATTTTGCAAGTAGTACAATAGAAAATAGAGTAGATATATCTTAACAAAGGTCAACTTTATTTCAATAATTCACTTTTAAAATAAACATTTTAATATACACCAAGCTGTTGATAGTGGGTGTGTGTGAGGCCTTAAAACATGATATAAGTTTTTCTTGATTAAAAAAAAAAAAAAAAAGACATTTTGTCTTTGATCATGATCTACTTTTCTATCATCATTTTACTTCCTGAGGGCAGTTTTGTTGACTAGTGATCCAGTTTTTTTTTTCAGTTACTTGCCACCCTTGACCAAAACTCTTTTTCAGTACTCAAAGTTACTAATAAACCCTTATACAGTAAATCTCTGTAATTTATGCTTTTTCCTGTTTATTTTTCTGGCACACCTCTTGCTGCAATGCTTGAAAGAAGTGAAGATGTGAACACTCTGGGCCTAGAATCCAAAGTGTTTGAAATATGCTGTGTTTGAGTGTGTCTTTTAGAACCTTTTGCATTTCTTATGTTCTACAGGCCCTGCTGCCCAGGGATCCTAGTTGTCACCTAAGACTCCATTGAGCTGTCATGATATTATTCATTGCAAGTAAAAGATGATATATTTGAAGGTTACTGCTAGGACTCTATTTCAGTGAAGTTGCTAACAGGTGAAATATGCTTTAGCCTAGGAATATTTGGGTGAGTTTTCTGGGATGTTGAGGTGGCCTTCTGAGCAGTGGTGCTGTGGTTGAATTTAAGAGAAATATGTAGCTGAGCAGGAAGGGGGCAGGGTACTGTTAACAGCTTTAAAAATGAATGAAGAATTTTGCAAGAAATGCACACAGTAAACAAGGCACCACGCTTCCCCAGTGAACTCCTGATGACTGCCTGCAAAAAAGGCCTGTAGCAAAAAAGGCCATATTCCTTCTCCTTTTCTCACTGAGTTTTCAGACAAGCACAATTGACATAAAAAGAGGAAGATACTGGTTTTATTTTTGATTTTTAGGCACCAACTTCAAAGACTAGCGATCTTGCCAGATTTTACAAGAATGCAGTGTGTTAAATGCTATGTTTTAGGCTTAGTTATCCTTCGGTTATTTCCCAGTCCCAGCTGCTGGGTCCTTCATCCTTCTGGAGCTTGACTACATAACCTGTGGTCACTGCAGACTGGGATATCTGACAGAGAGTGCTGATATATAAATCCTGTATGCCTCGTTTGTGCATTGAAACTACAGAAAACTGCTACTGGGTCAGCAAAATGCAAAAGGAAAGAGGGAACTGTTCTCTGTCTCTAACATTCAAGCAGTTTTATTTCCCCACCTTTTTTTCCATAAAGCATCTTCAGTTAGGGACTGTTTCCCTTTTGGTTTTAACATACTTTTCGTGTGGGAGAGGTGAGGGAAATACTGTGTCATGGACTCATCCTCATGCTTTTGTCCCTGCAGCCTGGTCTAATCCATCTTGATGTCTCCAGCTGTTCCTATTGTTCTCTTGACACAAGAGGGAGCCAAAAAGTTTGGTACAAAGCATTCGACCTGCTCCAGTGCTGTGTACAGAGGACTCTTCACAAGGAAGAACAAACACTGTGACAGTGTCATATTTCTGTTTTCCTCTGCATTGCAATAGTGATTTGCAGGCAGGGTAATGTGATCTATCAGTTCAGTTTGCTGTTCCCTATGGAATGGTGCCTTCAGTGTGCTGTAGTCAAGAGTTTCAAAACCAGAAAGGCTGTCAGAAAGGCTGGGAAAAATTTACTGTGGTATTGTGCATCAGGGCTGAGTATAAGCTTCTCTCTCAGTTGCAGCAATGTTTGTAACCATTAAAATCAAACATCATTCTGTTTTGTCAGAAAGTTATATGGTTTTACCACAAAATACCATGGGTCTGACTATAATTTTAAGCTTTATCTTGTAGACTTGCTTAAATGCTGATATTTATATAATCAGAAATCTTGACCAGCTGTGTATATCAACTCAATATTTTTTTAAAATATAATAGCATGTTTTTCAGAGTCCTTTCTTCTTGTTCAGGTTTTCCTTATTCTAAATACATATGTTTAATCAGACAATGTCACTTGTAGGAGTTGACCTTATGATGCTGACCATCAATCTAAAGCTCTCACTAATCCTTTCAATCTGAGTACATGAAATGGGATAGAAAAGAAATTGAAGAGTGGGGAGGAGGAGTTAAATTCAGAAGCTTCTCTTTCCACTTCTTCTGTATCACTGTTATTACATTTTAATGTAAAAAATATTTTTTTTAGAATTTTTTACTTAAGATCTGATTAGTGTATTCATAATCTTCCAGAACAAATAAGTATTTGCGAGAGTGGAATTGTCTGAGATAAATATATATAGAGAAAAACAATGGACATATTATATAGCTTCTGGTTGAAGCAGGCGACTGGGAACTTCTTCGTTTTTTTCTTGTTCACTATGTGACCACAGGTTGGTCACGTCATCTATCTTTGCCCAGCTTCCCATTTATTAAATTATTACAATACATACATTTAACTTGAAGAAATGTTGTAAAAGTCCAATTCTATACCTGTTCTCACAGGGATCAAGTACTCTTTACACATAAAGAGTTTAAATTAGTGCAAAATATTAGTGTTAATATTATTAGTGAAGTTTTGGGATCATACATTTTATAAAAGCTTGCTTCTTTCTGATATACAAGGTAGGTAGTTATATTGACTGAGAAGTTTTTTGGTATAAGATATGATTAAAAATATTTTTATTGTTTTATACATATAAATTGAAAATCTGTGTTTTCTCTTTAGCCTGTGTTCACTTTGAAGGATGCCCAGGAAAAAGAGGTGAATAAAATAGGCAGTAAGAGATTAGAGCAGCAAGTGTTGACCTTGAAAGCCCAGCTCAGAGACCAGGCTGCATTACAAAATCAGTTTCATGACTTGCAGAATGAAGTGGAACTCCTTCAGGCTCAGCTGTGTGAAAAGGTAAAAGGTTGTTTCCTGTGTGCTTAAATGTGAGCTTAGACTTCAGATTCTACATTGGTCTTTTAAAGGGGAGAAGCAAAATAGTCTTCTTTCCTGGGAATGAATCTGAGAATAGTTTAATGGTTTCCAGGCATATAAAAGAACTCCTGACTTCAGAGAAAGAGAGGAAAGATGTAAACTGCCTGAGTGATCCATGTTATGGAAAAACGATAGATGGTCATGAAAGTTCAGTCTCTGCTCTAATTAATCCCCATAGTGTAATGCAAGTACAGTCATGCTAAAAATCTTTACAAAGCCACCTTCTTGGCTTAAATTGTCAGGACTTTTTAAAATTCCCAGCTCTCTTGTTCCACTATATCAGATTATGAAGCTCCAAGCTAATAATGGAATTTTGATACAGTTTTCCTGACTTACTTGGTTCATCTGCTAGGGTTACACATTAAGAGTTTCAGTAAGACATTTTCAGATAGGTGTGTGGTTTGGATTTTTGCCATAGTTAATCTGATGAGAACCCCCATATATGCACAAATGTACTTACACAAGCAGTTTTTACACTTGTACATTGTATTTCACCTGGCAAACCAGAGCAGGTCCATTAAGATTTGCAAAGCTGCTGCCTTACAGTGTGACAGCAAAGCTGCTGCTGTGTGACTACAGCTACTGAACTCTTGGGTGGAAACAAATTCCTCCTAGGACTTCTTTCCCTGAGATTTTCTTTCCTATTGGGAACTGTATTTTGGAAGGGAATGATAATCACAATGTGAGCCAAATTGGAATTGCCCATCAGGCTCTGAAACAGCTAGTAAATTGCATGTTCTCAATAGTGCTCTTTGTTCTTCATAGCCTGATATAACAAGTAGAACATGCTTCTCCTCTGTCTATACTCTGAAATACAAGAGATTGTTGTCTTCTCCCTACTGGGAACAATTTTCATTCTACTTTCTCTACAGTAAACCCATCTTTCTAAAATTTTGGTTTCTGTTTTGTTGTTTGTTGTTCGTTTGTGTGTTTGGTGTTGGGAGTTTTGTTTTGTTTTTCCTAGCCTCATCATGTGCTGTGGTTTGCTTTAAGGCAGTCCTGTAAAGAGGGTTAGTGGCTTCTCTCAGGCATGGCTAGGGGATGCCTCTTAGAAGAACAGTGCTGGTAAAATGAAACTGTTTTGTAGTGTCTGGTGTCTTATCAAATTGTAGGTGAGTAAAGGGTGAGATGTACTGTCCAAATAAATGAACAAATCCTAATTGTTCTATTGCATCAGCAAGATGTATTGCTCCCTGCCTCACCAAGAATTGAATATCTGCAGTGCAGGGACCTACTGCCAGCTCTTTCTTTTTTCCTCCAGTGCAGTATAAAGACATATTTCCGCTGTCCTGCCTGCTCTGATTCCTTCTAAGCCCACAATTTATTAGCTAAGGACCATGTGACCTTTTTCAGCGTAACTGAGTTCTCATAAAGGAGGCTTTTTAAATGATTAATATATTTATTGTAAACTTTATAGAAATATAAATTGTCAGGCAAAATAAATGCAAAGGAATCTGTACTTTATTGACAAAAATACTGACTGTATTGATTCATTATGGTAATGGATTTTATGTGGCAAAATACTGTAATTTTTTTTTTTTTTTTTGCATAATCAGAAAGGAGAGTTACCATCAGTAGATTTCAATCATAGGGTACAGACTAAATAATCTGGCCCACCCTGCTTCACCTCCTTGTAGAGGACATGTATTGGTTGTATCAGAGTAAAAGGTTGTTGATGTTTACTTTTCAGAGTCGAATATACATGCAGAACATCCCTCCTCTTTTCTCTAATTTCACAATATAATATTGATAAGGAAAGGGAAAAAAATTCCCTAAAGAATGTTTTGGTAAATTCATGGAGTAAATATGAACATGAGTGCATAATGAAAGATACCAAGTTTTTATTGTGATGCTGCTTTGATTAAATAAATTAACTGATATTGGGATCCATCTAAGAACATCTAAAAGCCTTTGTTAATTTTTAAGAACAATGCTAATGTGAGTAGGGCAGTGTTTGTATGCCAGAGCCTATCTGTGTGCAACCAATGCCTTACACTGATTCATCTTGTTTGTGATACAGGGTCACATAGATATGCAAAGTGTGCATCTTGGAGTCAGGTCTAAAACAATTATGAAAAAACTGCTAGAGTATTTCAAAGTGATTCTTGAATAAATTCATGCAAAATATTTTTCAACCTTTCAGGAGAAAGAACTGCAGAAGAGAAAGTCTGAAGTGAAGTTGACATTAGCTCCTCTGAAGGTACTGTGTTTCCCTGAACACTGATTCAGGACCTACACAAAGGGTATCCCTCTGCTCAAAGGCTTCTGTGTCTGTGCCTTCCTTCTGCAGTTATCTCTGATCAGCTGGATGCTGCTGGCCTTCACCTTGGGCAAGGGCTCACTGACATTATTGCAAGGTTACTTTCAGCCTGTCTAAAGGGGAACCTTGCACATACATCTCTTTCCAGTTTATCTGTGCTTATATATATTCCTCTTGAAGGTGTGTGGAGGCATCTGGTAATGTAGAGACATAGGAATACAATCTATAGCTTTGGATCAAAATGTGTGGAATTACAGGTCAGACGCAAAATATAATCTTGCAGTTTCAGCAGGGAGTGAAATGACAGAACCATGGAATGTTTATGTGTTCATGCCACACAGGCTAAGCTGGCTTGCCTCACCCAGAAGTGCCAGGAAAGGAACAGCTTCATTAGGAGAATGCATGACGAATTCCACAGGCAGGGATTTATTAACTCTGCATTTGATGAAGAGATGAAGAACTTGGTGAATGACACGACCCTGGCAGAGTACATGGTTGCTTTTACACCAATGTGTGATCAAGAGGTAAGTGCTCATACTTCCTTGTAGGATCCTCATGTTTACACTGTTGAATTAAATGGTGGTTTTCAAAGTGTTTAGTGAGAGTTAATGTGTAATTATAAAATATATTTCACTGCTTAATATAAGTATGGCTACAGACAAATCAATGGAGTTGGCCATTTTACTGTTGTAGGCAGGGTCTAAATTTCAGGAGCTTAAAGCAAAGTGTATCAATGTTCAATGCAAGAAACACTCCCCTGATATTTTCATCAAGTATGTGATGAATAATGCAGCACATATTACCCAATTTCATTTTAAATATGAATTTTGCATTTCTTTCCTGAACAATACATTGTTACAGATTTCTGAAGAAGTCAGGAGAAAAAAGGTCAACAGTGAAAATTTTAAGACTTAAGTCAACTCAGTGGACATTTGTATTTGAAAGGGAGATGGTCACTTGTGTTTCTCTGGCAAGGCAAAAGTGGGAAGTAGCCTGTTTCACAGCTGGTTGTATTCAATATTGTCATTAATATCTTGGATGCTGGGAATAAATTTCCTAATTTTGCAGTAGCACCTACTTGAAGACATTCTTAAGGAGAGGAATCTCAATCTGGCAACGTGAAGAAACAGCAATTCCTTTGCAGTACTTCAGTGTCCATGAACAAGTTCTTTTTCCTTTTGATTTTCCATTCCTTATTTTTTTTTAAAAAAGCCTGTAAAAGTAACCAAACAAAATTTGGTAATGTTTGTGTTCAAGTACACTCAAGTAGAATCTTTTTGGTTAAAAGTGGGGTAGGGGGAGGAGGTACTGTGTGTTACACATTTATATAATATTGTGTGCTTGTCACAACAGAACACAAAATATTGGTTCATATATATGGTACTTTAGCTAACACAATGCACTGCAAAATGAATACATAAAAATTTATCTTAACAACACTTGACATTTTCACCAGCAGAAGATGCTCAAAATGGGCATGTAATATAGTTAATCCACAGGCTTATTTTTCTGATGGTTTTGCATTTTTACACACTGAGTGGTATTCTGGATCATGTTGATAGTGCAAATTCTTACAGTGTTACTAAGTGTTGCAAGCTATCACTCAATCATACTTGTTTTTGCGGCAAAAAGCAATTTAACTGCATGTTAAGGAAAAGGTGGATTGATTCCTGGTTGCAGGATGGGACAGGGCTCTGTGTATGGCTGTGTCTCCTTTGAGTACCTCATGTGTGGGTCCACCACTGCCTCACACAAGCTCCCACTGCACAGGAGTGTTTGATGTGACAGTGGCCAGGAATTCATCTCTCAGAAGGGAGAGACTGCTCTACTGCCTTCAGACTTTTTCTCAGACACTGCTGTGACAGATGAGCATTAGTAAAGTTTGCCAACACAATAAACATCAAAATACTGTTCACACTCACACGGTCTCCCTAAATGTTCAATTAGTACAAAACTTAGCAGGTTCAACAAGAGAGAATTAGATTAAATATATATCCTGATAGCCAGTGAACCTATCTCTAGCATAGAGCCCCACATTAAATCCCCTGCTTTGATAGATATTTAACTGTTCATACTAAGTGGAGCACAAGCCCATGGTGTCCAGCACTGTAGTGACCAGAGGTCTCACTTAGGCTCAGGCACAAACAGGATTCAAGCCTGGGGGTTTTTATCATGCAGAGAACAAACTGGCTTTTGCTGGATGTCTTGACACTGAGCTTAAGGCTCTTCTGGTCTGTGATAAGCAGTTCCACATCTAACGGGGGAAAGTTTCCTACCAAGGAAGAGTTGTATGTTCCCATGAAAAATGTGTATTTCTATGCATCAGGTTTCCAATGGAAGACACTTCGGTGAAAAAGTGTTCAAGTTTCACTACTACTAATTTAATAAGGGTTACAATTAAAAAAAAAAAAGAGAGAAACTGTTTTATATTCATGTGTTACATTCCTTTGGTTTAAAAGATCTTGTACTGAATTCTGTAGACATATGTTGAAATGAACTGACTTTTCATCTCAGAAGTTTTATTTCGTGCTTTCAACTCTTATTCTCACTGAACTTCACATCTAAGATTCCAGAGCTATGCCCAACATCCACTTACATAAAATTCCTTTGAAAGCTCATTCCTTCCTTCCTTCCCCATCAGTTTTTCCCTCCTACAGCATTCCAAATGTTTGATAGATGGTGGATTGCTTTTTTTTTTTGCTTTTATTTTCCTTCTTAAATTAAAGATTTGCAACTAACTTTATTCATTACTGGACCCAGTAACAAATGGAAGCCTGTCACACATTGGCAGCAAACCTCTGTGCATTGACTTACTGATGAATTTCAGCTCAAAGTTTGCAGTGATGCATGAAGAGCTGATCCAGACCCTTTTGAGGAGAAGGGTAACTCAGTTACCCTCAGTTACTGTGCTCAGTTCAGTGCCTGGCCTTTTGTAGTTCTGTAAAAAACTTTGAGTCATGTTCTCAGAGAAAAAATTGATTCATAGTTCTATAAAGAACTCTTTTTTTCTTATTTTTCATCTGTACATGTAGAGGGGATAGAGCTGCTTCATCTGGGTGCTGGGATGCCCCAGCTTCAGTGGGGGAATTATGGGCACCACCAAGTTATTCATGCTTACCAAGGGAAATTTCAGTTCTTTGCTTATTCAGGACACAGTGCATGGTTGGTAGTTTCCTTCTGTTTGCCAGAAGTATTTCCTCCCTAATATTCATCCCAATTAAAATACTAAACCATGAAGATGGTGTTGTGCAAAAGTCACTGTCTTTGGAGCTTCTCCTCAGACTTCCCTTTCAGTGTTCAAGGCTCTCCCCTAAGACATGAATCCCTTGTTGTCCCTATGGCTTTATTTTGCTGACTAACTCAAAACTTCCATCAGTTCAGTCCAGCAGAGCAGAATACATTTTGAGGCTTGTCATTCTTGATTATTTTCACAGCCCAGCATTACATTCAAATGTTTGTGAGTGAGAAACAGAATTTGCTTGAATCATGTAGTATCTCATAATTTTGTTTCAGCAGTGCACTCTTCAGTGAGGTCAGATTTCTACTATAGTAATATGTTCATAAAAGAATCCTAGTTTTTCTTCTCTTCTCTGTAAAGAGGACTAGGTTTTGATTTACTTTTCCTCAAAATAAAACTGTACATCATGAAGCTCTTTATTTGTAATTTAGTTTAATTGAGCAATGTAGTATAATTTAATTTTATTTTAGTGGGTTTTTATCATAATACACTTGTATGATTGCATAGGAGGGATTTTATTTCAGTTCTTTTTCATCCACCACCTATGTCACTGTGGTGAAAGCAAAAATTCTATGCAGGATGGTGAACAAATGCTGCCTCTCAGCTTTGGAAAAAAATCATCTTTTGGGCAGGCATTAGAATGACAATGTATATCTAATATGGTCTTGAAATTTTTGGAGGCATGAAGAAATTGATTTGTAAGGCTTTGTGATATATTCTCTTTTTAAAAGACTTGAGAAACCTTTGCAACCACTCCGAGTGGAGCAATATTAAATTTTGGCAACAGAAATAGTTTAAAACCTTGTTTTGTGTCTGGAAAATAAAAAGCATGTGGCTGAAGAGGACACATTCCTGGGACAAGGGCTGCCTCCAGCGGGTACCCGTGGCACTTGGCACAGTGCCATGGCTGGGATTCACATGCCCAGTGTCAGACACAGAATATGTGTCCACGTTTGGCCTTTTGTCATGTCCCATTTTAATCACCTCCTTTTGAATGCTGATTTTTTTTTTTTTTTAATTGGGAGGACCTTGGGTTCATCTTTCTTTTCTTGCTTTTGTAGAATTAATTCATGGACATTATTAACAGTTATTGTTTTTCTGCCTTTCTCAGTGAAAAGAACACAAGACAGCATTCATTAACTGATCTTGGATGTTTGTGTTCACAAAACATATAACAAAAAAGGACTGGGACTTGGCTTTGCAAGAGCCGCTTTACTCGGGATGGTAAAAGTAGGAAGCAGGAGAAGATGTTCCAGATGAGTAATGGGACATTACTGAAAGAGGAGGCTGGATTTTTTCCTGAGTTTAGGTGTCTACTTGCAGTTTAAGAACCAGGATTTACCCAGTCTGGCTGGCTTGAACATGAGGCAGTGTCCATGCTGCTTTTGATGGATCATAGAACCACACAGAGGAGCAAGTGAGCTTGGCTCCACTTTCATATGGACTCAGCCCAGCCAGTACAGTTGTGCAATATTTTGGGCCTTTTCTCTCTTTTGGGCTAGGTGTGGAGAAAAAGGAGTATGTTTGATTCTTTCCCTCAAATGTTTGAGCCAACAGCCTCTGTCCGGATGTCTGTAATGGAAAATGCTGCTCATCCAATTTCTCTTGTGCTGGAACACTTTGGCCTGATGATGTATTTTATATATTCTTTCCATAGTGGATCTGAAACCATTGTGGCTGTCAGCCCTCATTTCTTGGGGCTGAAAGGGAATTTGTGCAAGGAATGTAGGGATAAATGGTAGGGCTTTTTAATGCTTTTCATGCAGTCATCTTAAATCTTATGGATGGAAAGCTCCAGGCAAGGAATGTGTCCAGTGCAGTGAATTGTTTTACAGAATAGGGATTAAATGTGCAGAACAGCATAGCTTAATTCTTCTTTCTGTCAATGGATTTCTTCTGAGATGTGTTTTGGTAGAACAGTGCTTTTTGTTTGTTTGTTAGTTTTTATTTCTACTCATTACTTTGCAAGAAATCACTTACTGCTCTCCAATGAATCATATTTGAAGATAATAGACCTGTAATAAAATTCCCTGATGCTTTCCTTAAAATGGTTTGTGTGTGGCTGTTAAGGTCAGAGGCTTTTCTGGCAATGAGAATGAGATACATTTCCTGTATGATGTCTGTACTTCTGACAGTCACCTGTGGTAGTTTATCTATTTATTTTCATAGTTAAAGCAGAGAAAGGTATACTTCCAAGGAATTATCCTGCCCATGTTATGTAGGTGCTTTAGGTAAGTGCAGATGACTGAGGCACTGGAACAGGTTTTGCAGTGAGTCTCCCTCGCTGGAGATATTCAGGAACCATCTGGACATGATCCTGTTCCGTGTGCTCTGGGATGGCCCTGCTGGAGCAGGGAGGGTGGAGCAGATGAGCACTGTGGTCCCTCCCAGCCTGACCCATCCTGTGATTCTGTGATAAGGTGGGAAGAGCCGTAAAAGTTGGGCTCCAGTGGTTGTCAAAGGGGCCAGGGCGAGATATGCTTTGGTTCAATGAGTCCCACCCTCAGAAGGGAGAAAGAGTTTAACTTTGGACTTTCAGTCTTTTTGGGACAAGGCTGATCAAGAGCAAGGAATCTTTCAAGACTAAGGGGTTTTTTGCAGGAAGAGGATTTTTTTTACCTCGTAGTACAAAAAAACATGCCTTGAATTGCTGGAATTCCAAGTAGATGAAGGAGTGGAATTAGTTATTTAGTAATTTTTTTTAAAGGGTAAAGTCTGTTGCTGAGAGATACATTATTTTTGACCATTAGAGAAATTACTAAAAATACTGAGAGGAATTAAATACAGATTTTTAAAAAGTTAGTGGCAGCCCAGCCTTTCCAGTGAAATAATTGATAAAGCTGTTCGATTATGTAAGTGGTTGTGTGGATAGAGAGGATCTCAAGCACTTGTGGTGGCTGAGGAGAAGGTTCTTACTCAAGGTTAGTGTCCTTTGAAAGTAAAATTTGGTTTAGTTGACAAGATTTAGATCCATTTCCTGACTGCATAATAGAGATATTTTAGCAGTGGTATTTACTGTAATTCATGGGCAACAGCATGCATTTCTCTAGATTAGCACATGCCAGTACAGGAGAAGGCATGACTAAAAAAAAGAAAAGCTTTAAAAATTAAAATATTTAATATTTAATATTTTAATATTTAAAAATATTATTTTCAGATAAATAATAGAATTTAGATTAACATAAAATGTACAATTAAAAATATGCAGATAAAACATTTTCATCCTCTCTCTGACACCATCTTATTTTTTTTGTAGTGTTGTGGGAAGCTGATGTTTTTGGTTTCAGTAGCAATCCTTTCTAGAACTTGACATTATGTAAGTTTACACTCTTCTCAGTGTGGTCAAATAGCATAATATTTTGATTTCTTCCTAGGTGAGGTAATTGTGGAAAATTGAGAGAAAAGAAGAAAAAAGGAAAATAGAATAAATATAGTAAAAATTATAATAACAATAAAAAAGAACCTACTGAAAAAGAACAAGTTAATGTCTGGGCATTGAGACAGAATTTTGCTTAGCTGTATCCTTAGTGCTATAGGAAATGCAATCTTTAGTGCTGGTCTTATGCCACACCAGAGATGAGTCTTCAGAGAGAATCATACCAGCTTTCGAATATAGTGCAGACTGTGCTGTGAAACCTTTGTCAGGATAGCAGCATCTTCACTCACTGGGGTTTGCATTCTGCAAACTCTGCTTTCTGCTGAATGTCACTGTGCTGGCTGCAGAAGAACTTGCTAATTCCAAGAGGCAAAAGGGTTTGTGGGGTAAAGAGCTGAAGGAAAGGAATGACCCTGCAAGGAGGCTGTTTTTCTAGAAATGACTTGTGCCGGTGTCACAGCTTTGATTTGGGTGTGTGTTTTTTTCTGGCAGCTTTACCAGCTCTCCTGCCTGTGAGTAGGACAGTGATTTGCCTTTGCATGGGTCATTGAGCTCCAGAACTTGTTCTGCTCCTGCTCACTCTCATCTATCACCACAAATGCCTCTAACTGTGCTTCCTGTAGTGAGGAAATTCTCATCAAATAATTTTAGATCCGATATCTTCATGCCTCAAAACATTTCAGGGCTGACCTTTCATTGCTTTAAGCCGGCTGGCATTTTTTGTGAGTGATGGGGAGAGATACTGAACTTGTAACCTTGGTTAGAAACCAAGGACTTCTGGAGCTGCCTTGGGCTCCTGTGTTTAGAGGGGAACATCCAAATGTATAGCTTTCACATTCCAACTGATCTATGCCTGCAATGCTGGGGTATGTTTGGTATTCACGCCACCTTGCCTAAATTAATGCAATAAATGCAGATAGTATCACAGGCTCCCTCTGTAATCAGCATAGAGAAAGTGAATCTTTTAGGGAAGAGCAGCAGTCTAAATTCTGTGCCCCAAATTGACCAATGAGTGACCCTTCTATTCCTGGATGTGCCTGCCTTGTTCCCTGACCTGCTGTTCAGCCTGAAATAAAGGATCTGGGTGGGAGCTGCTCCTGGGCAGTCTCAGCTGGCCACACATACTTGTGTTGGGTATTTTCAGGAGAGCAAGGGCCACAGTTCATCAGAACTGGATCCCTCCGCTCATGATGGGGAGCTAAGAACAGGAGGTGAAATGGCAACAACAAAACCACCACGTGTTGTTCTTCATGATGGAACTATTTTTAGATGCTGGAGTTTTTCATTAAATACTCACCTTTCTGTTGAGTTATTTCAGAGCAATCTTACACTGCTATTGCATTTCAGAGTCCTTTGATTTTTCTTTTTTTTTTAATGGACACAAATGATGTAGTTAAAATTCAATAAAGATGCACAGAGCAAAAAATAATATATTATTTGAAGTAAAATGTGTTTTCTTTTAAGTAATTCTTCCTGACCTGGTTCATATATGTATCTGCATTTCTGGAGCTTTTGCAAGAGGGCTACTGGCAATGGGATGTTAATGCATAATGAGATGTATTAATTTTAGAAATAAGTAAGTAACTCTTCAAAAGCTGAAAGGCTGAAATGGCAACAGTGATCTGGTAGCTATAATAAATTTGGGTTTGAATGATAAAATGCTGCTGCCCTGTAGTAGTAATTAGAATTCAAGGAGATCTGCTCCTGCTTGCAACTGTCATGAACATGTGCATGATTAAACTGCCATTTCTCTCTTAAATTTGTCTGCAGCTCAGTGAAGATATTCTAAAAGGATAGTTTGCTGTGGTGTTAAAGTTGATTTGGAGGTGAAATAAGATCAGTTGAATTAATATTATTTTTTGTTTGGATAGGAGGGTCTGCCTAAGAGTTTGTGCAGTTGAACTAACACACTTTTGCAGTCTGTTCAGCTTAACTTTCTTGAGCATTCATAGGTAGACAAACCTGAATTATTTGTGTAGTGTGGAGTGAGAAAATATGTGTGTAGAAGAATCCTGTTAGAACTTTGGAGATTCTTCGAGAGAACTGAGATAATTTTTAAAATTAGGAATCTTTTTTCTAATTTTCATCTAGGTTTTCTTAATATCTCAAGGCAAATTTTCAGCTGCAGTTACAGACTAAGAGATCTTTTTTGTTTTGTTTTGAGGGTGACTTGTTGAATACAGGATTCTTTATTTAGAGAGGTGCAGGAATGCTCCACATCTGAAGTAATTAGTATGCTATTTTTTCCCTTATTTTGCTAAATGTAGTTTATTTACAGTTAATTTCTGTGAATATTTCTTTTAGTGAACTCATCCAAATGGCTTCCACTAATCCAAAATGAGTAGCCCTGGAAAACTTAATATGTCTTGAGTTTCTTAAAATGCTGATTTCTCTTACAGATGCTGCCTTCCTCCACAGACGTTTCACAGGCTGATGGACAGCCAGAGGATCGTGTGGCACGTGCCAAAGGGAGCAGGATGACTGGGTCAGTGCCTGCAAACTCTCAGCCAGGGATGGATGGCCCCTACAGTTCTCCCATCACCCCAAACCTGTGTGCTGGTTCTTCTGTTGGAGTAACAAGCCCAGGGAGGATCACAGCCTTGCATCGAGAGCTAAGAGAAAACCATCACAAACATTGCCAGGTCAGTAAAAGTTTTCTCATTGTTTTTAGTTTAGTGAAATCTCTTATTCTTGGCAAAAGACATAGATGTTTGAATGTTTCCTTCCAGAGATGCACAGTTGATTATTAGTTTAGACAAGCTGACAAGAATAAATGTTTAATGTTTTTCATTATGCCTTTTTTTTACATTGTTTAAAAGGGGCTTGGGGCTTGTAAAAATAATTAAAAGATTTTGTTTCCACCATGGTGTACTCTATGGTAAGATAACCTTTGCAAATTGTTGGGTGTTTTAAAAAAAGTTGTTATGTTGAGCTTGTCTTACCTTTTTTCCCCTCCAATTCTTCTTTTTTTTT